>VZRZ01006846.1:293918-307674 GCA_013398175.1 Climacteris rufus | reverse complement strand
GGGGGGGGGGCGGGGAGGCGCTAGACTTTAACACCATAATACTACTTTTATTTTTTAATATGTTGTGTATGTGGTGTCATATTTATATACAGCTGTAACAGAGAGTTGTGTACCATTGATTTTCCCCAGAACCCTAAATACATGTACTAGCACTAGGAAAAAGAGGTTACATCTCAAGACTTCTATTTGGACCATTCTTTGTACATACGCACACAGAATCCCCTCTCCAGCATTCGGGCATGCACATACAAGCATAAACACACATCTAGAGACTATCCTTTAAGCTTTGAAGTTGCTGGAAGCCTTGGGACGATCTCAGAACTACATCTGAGAACAACTTTTTAAAAAAATAATCGGTGCTATATACACAGCCTTAATAGTTATTTTCACTTTGCTTTACGAGTACAGAGATACTCCTTGAAAACCATTTTTTGAAGTGTTTTATCTGCTTTTTCCCTGTGCACTCGAAATCTTAGTTCTGTTTGTAACACTTAAATTATTCATCCAGCAGCCAACTCTGATTTTATAGAGATGATGATGATGCTTCAGGTGAAGAACAAAACAAAAGGATCAGAGGAACACCTACACAGAAAGTAGTCTTTTCATGCCAAAATTTTTAGTCAGGAAAAATCAGGTAAGAGAAGGATGAAAAACATACAAGACACTTCTATAAAGTTTAGTATTTTTTCACCATACAGT
This sequence comes from Climacteris rufus, assembly GCA_013398175.1. Classification (NCBI taxonomy): domain Eukaryota; kingdom Metazoa; phylum Chordata; class Aves; order Passeriformes; family Climacteridae; genus Climacteris; species Climacteris rufus. The sequence goes on along the minus strand of VZRZ01006846.1, from coordinate 306,975 downwards.
GATCCTTAAAGAAAGATTAACAACCTGTGGTCAGGGTCACCCTGGATTTACAATGCACACCTCAAATAACATGTGACTTTAGTTACATCCTATAGAGCCAACTACCAGACATTTAGTTAAGTCTTAAATCACAAAGAAGCATTACAGCATTTAAACCGATTTTTTTATGAATACAAGAGTGTCACTCAGTTTACAATACTCTAAAAAAGCGAAAACCAATAATATAAACCAATCGAAACCCCTTACAAATGCAAACTTATGATTTCAAGATCAGATATTTTTTATTTTAAGAGTCCATACATTATGGCACTGCCTCCAATCATCAAAGTAGTTTTAAGCTTATTATGGAAAGATTATTTCCTTAAATCAGAAAACATAACACATCAACAGTTAATGATTTTTTTTTTCCTCCAGACTACAAAATACCCACCCAAACTCTTCCTCCAAGAACAAAGGTAAACTAAACATTCAGCCCAACCAATTGTCTCCAGGGTGGAAAAAATTCAGCAGCCTAAATATCTCAAGCCCTCCCACTCAGTCCAACTTCTGCTGAAGTAGACACAGATTGAAAGACAGTCCTATGGAAAGGATATTGTGGTGAAACAATTTATCACTGGCTATGGCATTAACTCACCTGGTACTACTCTCTAGCATTTTGGAAGCTGGGCAGTATACTTTTGCTGTCACACTAATACAGAGCAATTCCTCTTTTAACTCAACCCTCCCAAGTCTTCACCCTTCAGCCAGCCAGCGGTTGGTGGCAGGGTAGGATGACATCCTACCTGCCATCCAGCCTGACAAAAAGCCAGGGACAGTAACCAATCCAGACCACTACCCATGTGTCCAGGGAAAAGGAATGTGCAAGGAAAAGGTCTCCTACAGGAAAACAGGTGCTGCAATAGGTTGAAATAAAATGTAGTGGAAAAGCCAAATAAATGAAGACTTGTAATTTGTCCTTTAACATTGGGAGTGTAAAAGGACACAGTCAAGTTACTACACCAAAAAATGAGACTGGGCCTGATTCACTCAAAGATTAATTTAGGTAGTCACATCACAAGTCTAACCCAGAATACTTATAAATTACCAAGAATTGTAACGTACATATTATTTTGATACTTTAAGTCAGTAGGTTTGCTTTGGCTCAGCAAAAATGAACTCAAGTGGTGTGTTTTGTGCCTCTCAGGAGATCTGGCATTCTTAGATAAGAAACCTTTAAATGCTATTCCAGGATTTAGCACCTAATCCACGTTCCATAAAAATAATTCTAGAGAATTAAATAGGCTTTGCATCAGATCTATCAGGGTGTGTCTGCCTACTCCATGGCCGGTCTTGCCTCCTTGCTACCTACGCCATGACGCACAGCAAAAGTGGGGCTGCCTGCACCTTGCTTGCTTGGTCAGAGGAGCAAGCTGGGCCAAGTTACCACAACAAACTACGTGAGCCAAGTGTCCCACTTCCTGTAACTTTTAGAGATTAATAAAGCTGCACAGCACTCAGCACAAGAGAGGAGGGCTGGGTCATCAAACAGGATTTACTGTCTCAGACACCGTTCCATGCAAGTGTAGCAGTGCTACTTAATGCAGCCAGAGTTTGATGCTGTCTAAGTTACCCTTCCACTGGTACTGTCATCCAAACACAACATAAATGTTGGGCACGTCTCTGAACTTAGAAAATAGAAGTGAAAACAGCTGGTTTCACAAGTCAGCATCACCTGATAATAAATGCTACAGAGGTGACTTTAAATTGGAGCACTTATGAGTTCATTCCTCCTGATGGGCAGGATGCATCTAACATGTTAAGACTTGTACAGTTTAGATAAAAGAGTATCTTTATCAAATTGCTTATACCCTTAGATTGCATCTACTGTAGCACCACTGACACAATGTATTCATGGCACATGTTCAGGAAGCAATCAAAGCTGTGCATTCTTCTATGCCACACCTTGCCTACTGCAGCTTACCACAGACCAGCAGCACAAGAGACCACCAGATTCTGCAGCATTAGCTAAGCCTGAATAAATGATTTTTACCTGCAACTACCAAGCTCTTATCCTCTTTAGGGACAGTCACATTCTTTGTGTATGTGCTGCATACAAAAATTTTAATAATATCTTTTCTAGTCCCTGCAGCACTTCTTGCCACTACCAGTAACAGGAAGAAAGAAATCAGGGCCACTTAGTAACCTCTTTCCAGTGAGACGACTTCTTTCCCTCAAGCCATTTTCCAATAATTCAGAAAGCCTGTAACCATTTACTATCAATCACATTACATATCTAGTGTATTCCAAGTTATTTCATCTGCACTAGAATTGTGAACCTGGAAGTAATGGATTTTTTTCCAAACTCCCCTGTAAAGTAAGCTCCCCTCAGTCCACCTACTGAAAGGGCATTGTAAGGTGGCAGAAGGTTTCAGTGACTGTTTCCAATTAACCTGCAGAGAAGCTTTAGAACTGAGCTATATTCTTCCCACATAACTGAACTCAGGAGGAGTCATCTTTCCCATTTTTTTTTTTTGTTTTAGAGGTTTTCAGAAGATGAGGGGAAGGGGCAGAGGGAGAAGAAAAACTGACTCACAAGACATTAAATGGCAGGTAAAATGTGACAAATTGACATACTTTAAAAAGTCCTCACATTGCATGTACACCTTCAGCCTCTGAATTCCTTATTGCCAGTCAAGAACAAGATCTTGGGATATAACCAGGAATTATTTGAGAACAGCTCACTATTGACCCACGAGTCAAAGACAGCACAGTCTGGGCACTGTGCCACATACAAGAATCTATAATGTGCTTAATTCCTCAATACTTTGTACAGTTTGTTAGAGCTAGAAAAGGCACAAAGAAGGATAACAAGGATGCACAAAAGGTATGGAATAATTTCTGTCTGTTTGTACAACCAACGGAAAGAACAAAAAGCCTGACAGCTCAGACTGGAAGCGAAGGCTGAGGTGGATTATATGAGAAGTCTACAGTGGGGGTCATAGCATTTGCAATCTGTCCTAAAATAAGGGGGGTTTGTTTGTGTATGTCTCAAAATTTCTAAAATCAGTGTTCAAAATTAACACAGGAAGTATTTCTTACATAGTTGAAAAGTCATGGAATTCCTTGTCAGAATGTCCTGTGTCTGCAAAAACTGTGCATACACTAAAAATAAAAGTTTCATGCATTCAAAACATATCAATGACTAAGTCTTTCTGGATGAAAAATTTTTAAATCTTTCCAAATGAGAGCCTGGGTCACTAGATGCACAATGTTACTGGTAATGAGTAGAAGCAACACACTGGCCTCGAGGTAAAATTTACACTTAAGCGCCATTATATTCTACACTGTTAAGGCAAGGCACATAATTTTAATAAATTAAAAATTTTAATTTCATTTCTGGAATCCATGAGAGAAATATCTACTTTGCAATGCCCCACCCAGTGATTTAATCAATTGGAAGCTCCATAAACACATATGGCTTTGGAGGGCTGTGGGGTTTTTGCCTTTTTGGTGTGTAATTCACTCTTCCCACCCCTACCCAGGCAGCTGCAATTAGTAAAGTTTTTATGTATCCTTCAGTACAGTCACGCTTTCCATGACTCACTCTATACCTACATATAGTATATATGCTACCCCAAACGGAAAAAAAAAGAATAAGTGACAGGTCTGCACCTGATTGTAATGTTTATTTTATTTCCAGATATCAGCTATTTCCCCAATATAAGCTTTTTGTATCCTCCTGTTATGGTATACTCCCATAGCAAGTATATCCAATTCCATAGCAAGTATATCCAACATGTAACCATTACTGAAGAACCTGTTCGTTGCTTTGGTGAGCCTGCCCCACAGAATTCAATCCAAAGAAATTATGCTAGGTAGGTCAAAAAGAATTCCAAAACAAAATATAGGTGACCATCCAACTATTTTCACATATTACATTCATCTCCATGTAATTTTTAGGGGTTTTTATGAGAAAAAAACAGGTTAATACAGTCCTTAAAATTTCTTGTAAAATGATCCTCCCTAATTTCACAGGGCTGATGACTGTATGAATGCATGCAACTGTCTGTAAGAAAGGTTACTAAATACCTATATTCCTTCTAGAAGAAATTGTTAGTGGACAGTCTCTTCAAGTTAGAAGTACTTCTGTCAGACAGAGTACACATGCAAAGTTAGCAACACTGTATAAAGGCATTCATGTGATATTTTAATTTTACCCAGATGACATGGGAGCAATTTTATTTTACTGCTTTATCACTGTACAAGGCTCAACCTTTATGTTACTTCTCTCCTAGAAATTCTCCCAGACTTTGAACTTATGCACAACTCAATCTGTATTTTCCTTTTCTTTCTTATTTCTGAAAGAGGTTGTTTCAGAAGTGCTTTTTTTTCAGCTGTTCTAAAACATCATTCTGAACAAAGATAAAATATGTTTGAGTGCTCAAAGTGAGGATGCTCTACCAGCTGACATAATCACACTTAGCTTTAGGAAAACAGGCATGTTCTATAAAGAAAATAAGTAAACACTATCAGTCAATTTACACTGAGGTTTAACCCAGGTAAAGAATAGAAAACCCACAACAAACCAAAAACTGCACACCACATACAATTCAACCTTGTTGGGTAATTAACACAGATTAAACCCTGTGGCCTGGTAGTCTCTTACAGGTCCCGGAAGCTCTTAACTATTTCATATAGAGTTCTGTCACCCTTTCTCATTTCCCCCAAGGTTATAGAATTTATATTATCTTACAGCAGTTATTTAGCTATTCTTTTTTTCCTTGGGACTTTCAGAGCTTTCCAGCTCCCAGTTAGAAAGTGCTTTGCTCAGGGAAACATTAGCTCAACCAAGCCCATAAACCATCTTCTACATCCTACCTCCTCTTTCAATTTCCATCCAATTAAGCTGAGAGCTAAAGTTTGGTTGATTGGCTTGGTTTTGTTTTGGTACCACAAACTGATATATTACATCTTGTATGTGAAACAATTACTGCTTTAGTTCTACAAAGCACATAAACAGTTTCAAGTGTCTTCAGACTTCTGAAGATCGTTTTACAAAATAATGCTAAGACTACCCTACCTGCAATGTTGTTTTAATTTAGTCATTTCTCTGATATTTCTTCCCAGAAACAGTCTACTGCTTTCATTTAAGTGTTGTATGCCTTGTCTAAAATATGGGTTTATTTCTTTTTTTTTTTCCACAGGTGCACAGAGATGAGAGACTATAAACTGTGCAGAAAGTTAATTTTATTAGTTCGTACTAATGGGACAGATCCTGCAGTGCTACTCCCATGGGCAGACTTCTGCACTATGCACATGCTTTGAAATCTACAGGCTGATATCTATACTGGTAATTACATGTGACCACAGCTCACTGTTCCTGGCTTCTATTCAGTGCCCAGAAGAGCAGCAGTTTGAAAACCAGGTCCTAGAAGGGCTCCATGAAGCAGAGCATCTATGGAGCCATCAGTGAAACAGGCATTCCAGCAGAGCAGAAGGCAATGTCAATGTCCATCATAAATATCAGGGTACACATGCAATTAGAATGACCAAAGGCACAGTAGTCCAAGAAAAAAATTTAACACTGAAGCCACAATGGTACATCTGGAAGCATCCAGAACATATAAATAATAATATAATTTACTACTTATATTCTATTATATTATATATTACCATATCATATATAATGGATACTATATATTATATTATAGTAATACAGGCATATAAATAGTAAACAAGACATGAGTAGACAATATACCCCATCATTATGAGACCAGGTATCTGCAGATACCTTTAACTTCCCTTCAAACCTGTCACCAAACAAATCAAAGAACCCACACATGCCCTCTACAGAACACACAGATGTTTGAAGACTGCTTTCCCATGGTAACCTTCCCTCCTCCCACCCTTCTTCCTTCAGGATATGCTCCTGAGAGTCCTCAAAAGAAACGTGCTCTCTCCCCTTTACGTGCCAGTAATAGGAAGCCTCCCACACCAGCCTGCATACACTGAACTGAGCTTCCTCCTCCTCCTGCCATGTTCTCCCTGAGAGAGGACTCAGCAGAGAATGAGAGAAGAACTCTTACTTCATAAAACTTTCATTCCCTTTCTTTTTTTTAAGAAAAGAAAGAACACTTGAAACCAGAAATTCCAACACAGATCTTCAAAGACAATGAGGTGGGGGAGAGGGAGACTAGCAAGTCACTCCTGCATCACTGAAACAGTACTTTTATGAAGGGAGTATCTACAGCACACAATCCATACAAGACAATTGAGGAAGCTCATGCTCCAAAACAGCACTGTGTTCATTTACTGTCCATTCCCAAGAACCACACTCATACAATTACAATGCCTCCCTGCACACAAGTCTCTCCAACTACTTGCTTTCCTTTGGATATGAGCAGAATATAGACTTTGACAAATGAGGTGTTAGTAGCCCTGTAACACTGTGTCTTTAGTTCCTATAAACTTCAAAGATAAAGTGTTGTTTTCTGAAAGCAAAACACTGACTTCCAGATTGACAGCTCCGGAGAAGGGTTTTTTCCCTGCAGTATCATCAGTCTCTACATCTGTTCAAAGTCTCATGTATTTAATACAGAAGTCTGCTAAAAAAGAGGATTCCCATGGTCTGTGTCACAAATTTTTCTTCCAGTAGAAAATCAACTGTCAGAGCCCTGACACCTGCTACTGATGTATAAAAGCAAAACAGTTCACCTCTCTCTGTATAAAAGTACAACTTTAACACCCAAAGCAGGCAAGGGAGAATATGAAGCAGCACACAAAATTTTGACCCCAAAAGAGAATGCTTCCTTGGAGATGCTGACTAGCTCTTTTCCTGGCAAGTTTTAAATACAAGATTAGAAATCAATCTTGTAACTGCAAGCACTGAGTATCAAAGGCCCATAAGCTGAAAAAATGAGTCTGGAGGAAAAATGAAAATGTTGCCAGGTGCCACTTCTCTAAAGACAGCATTATTTACCCCAGGAGCTTGCCCTTCCAGTGTAGATCCTGAGTTTTCCCCCCAGAAAGAGGCAGCACAGCATTATACAACACAGGTTTCTACACCATCAGGATATTCTACTCTTCAATGGCTCTGAAATGAAAATAAGGTCCAGTTCCATGTTCTGGCAGTGCCCTACCTGCTTAAAAGGCCACTTTACCATCTGCAGACATGATCTTTTACCCAAAATTAAAAAAAAAATTCACAAAAGCAATAGAGTTAACAAAGGGACCAGTTTTTGTTTTGAACTGACACATCAGACCTAGAGCACCCCAGGAAACATGGCAGAGCACAGACATCCCTGTTGGTCAATATCACTTCCTAATTTCATGCCTTCGCATGAGCATTCTCCCCACACATACACAAAAATACGTGGCAATGAAGCTCTGGTTTTATAGATAGAGATAGGTTCATCTATGTGTATACACACACAACTTACATGTGCCTACATCACCATCAGGACAGGTACTCAATATATTGTGATATTATTTAATAGTTCTTAGTTTGGGCCCACAAGTAATAATGACAGAAGTCAAAAACCCACACAAGACATTTGAGAGTGTTAAGTAACTGTTCATGCTGCACATAAATAATATTTAAGATATTTAGCTAAAACATAAAAAATGTTTAAAAGGACTACCCGTGTATCCAGCACTTGGCCATTCTTTTTTGAAAGAAAACTGTAGTATGAAAATGAAACCATTTTTGGAACAGAGATTTAGAAAACCTAGCTGGTGCAAGGACATCTGTGCTACATCACAAGAGTAACAACTCTGAAACAAAATGGTAAAGTAAACCATTCTTCTTACAGCAAAAACTTAAGGATCTTTAACATCCCTTCAGAAGCAGGGTCAACAAGACTCATTTAAGATACACAATTACTTGCAAAAAATTTAGCACCAGAGTCTGGATTTCAGCTTGTCTTTCTAGAGAGAAAGATTTCACAGAATATCCTGAGTTGGAAGGGACCCACATCATCAAAGTCCAATTCCTGGCCCTGTACATGACCACCCCAAGACTCACACCATGTGCCTGAGAGTCTGAGAGATTCCCCAGACCAGCCAAAAATCACTGAGAGAGGCCTTGTGATGACATCAGCTAGCTCTTATTCTTGGATTAATCCCATCAGGCCCCATAGATCTATAGAGATCCAGCTGGAGCCGCAAAACCTGCACAAGTTCAAGGTCGACTGAGAGTTTATCATTCACACAGCCATGGTCTTCCACCTCAGGGCATTGGGACCCCCTGACTTGAAATTTAGATTTGAAATTAAATCCACATATGTACAATGGAAAGGAGTTCTGTCACAACAGAGCCTTATCTTCTGAATTCCTAATCTTGTGCTGCTTTCTCCCTCTAGAAAGTAACTCAGCAGACACTTCAGTCATTTACTTTGACTACACAGATTAGAGCCAACCTGTTGGGCATGGGCACATCATCTCTGTCTAAGACCATGCCCGTCCTGCAGTAATCCACTTTATACACAAGCATGGCAGCCTGGTAACAATACACCTTGGATTCTTGGGTTCTAATACCCATAGAAGTTACACCAGGAAACACCCACATGTAATAAACACTTGCATTTCTCTAACAAATTGGCAACAGCAGCCACCAGACCTATGATTCTGCACTCACTAAGTTGCTGCTACATGGATCAGGAGTGTCTCTTCAACTGTACCCTAACAGGATCCAAGTTTGGATTTTCTGTTTTGTTGTTGTTTTTTGGGGATTGTAGTTGTTTTGTTTCTACCAGTCAGCTCCAAGTGGCAGCAGCAGCAGGGACTGTTCTGCACTGAGCTACTGCAGTCACAGGAAGCAACCTGCAGTCCCTGAGGTGGCAAACACAGCCCAGTCATCTGTGCCTCCCCTGGGCACAAGCAGACCATGACAAGCAGAAGGTCTCTGAGATGGACTTCCACCAGAAACCATCTCTTGGAATGTGCCAGCCTATCTAATAAGAGACATAACACCACAGCTCCCTTTCTCCCAACACAAAACCCTGTATGTTGCTGGCACCCACCTAGGTCTACATGTGCTGCAGTCTTCAGATTATAATCAGAAGTCATAAAGTCCCTCCACCAGTGTCAGCAAAAGTATAACCTAAATATTTTGACTACTGTCTTTTAGTGACACCTTCCTAAGCACTCAAATAATTTTAAAATGCAACTTACTTCTGATGAGTTTTACATACAAATTATTATTTTGTATCCACAGGAAAAAGATTCATTCACTACTCATCAGAATATGCTGTAAATTATATCCGAGCACCTCTAATAAGCAAAGCATTTGAAAGAAGGCAAGGTTTGACCAGCATATGTCTCACTCCTAAAGGTATTTGACTGGAAAAGACTTCAGATGTAGAGCCAGAGCACAATTTGAATTTCTATCACTTGTATTACATATTTTATAGATTATATAAATAATATGTATTTGATATAAAAGATACATACATATATATAAATACTAAGAGCTGATGTATATCTCATGGGGACCTTTTTTATGACCTCTGACCTGCAGGGTAGGGAAAGCTGATACCAGGAGAAAGAAGCTTCTCCTCCTTAGAGGAAAAGCCTGATTAAAATATGCAACACCAGTGTCCCTGGACTTTAGAGCTATAAATACAAACAAATACACTTCAAAGTTGTGTTGCAAAGGGATTCGTTGGTGTATTTCTGTATTTAGAATTGATGTTTCTAGGAATTCAATACTCGGTACAGAAGTAAGGCCCTACGGAGCCAAGACACAGTGGTTTTGTGCAAGTGCACTGCTGCCCTCTCCTGGGTCAGCTCCCATCCGCTCCCGTGCCCAGCAGACCTTGAAGGGGAGCTGCACCTCCGACACCACCACAAACAAAGTAGAGAAGTGAAACACGCACAAATACAGAATGAACACAGCAAGTTACTGATCATAACACAAACTGTGATAATTCATCACCTTCATTTCTTAAATTCTAAAGCAGTTTATTCCTTTGTTTAGGTTGAAGAAATTTTTCCTAATATCCACCAAAAGGGTTGTCAAGCACTGGAACAGGCTGCCCAGAAAAGCAGTGGAGTCATCATTCCTGGAGATATTTAGAAGATGTGTGCAGCCAGGGACATCGTTTAATGGTAGACTTGGCAGTGTTTGGTTGATGGTTGGACCTGACCATCTCAAAGGTCTTTTCCAACCTAAACGGTTCCACGACCTAATGCTGGAGAATCCAAAAGTGATTTTCAGCATTAACAGCAGAGGTTGTGGGACAGCAGGACATTCTGAAAACCAAAATAAAAGGGCAAACAGCAACTTTCACAAGAGCTTTGACACTATTACTGCAGGACTGTTGCAGCTCATAATGCATAGTAAGCACAAAGTTACACAGGCTCTTAAACTGCTTTGATTCAGCAGTATTAGAACAAACACAAATTTTACTGTTAGACAAAATCCTGCTTTCCATTACCCTGCATAAACCCAGGGTAATTCATGTGCCCAGGTACCCTTCCCATTTACCAAAGCTTAATGTAAGCATTATGTAAGCTGAGCTTTAACTGGCAGAATTTAGAGTTGGGCCCAAAAAGCATGAGACAAAATACACAGCTTTAACCTCAGCAAAAGAAGAGCTTAGACAAACTAATTTTAATTTTGAAATGAAACTGCTAAAAATGAACACAGGCTCAGACACTGTTTAGCTGAAAGGCAACTCACTAAACTGGTAATCCTAAACCTACATTCAAACCAGAGAGTCCAATGTTATTGATAAAGTTTGGTCTTTACAGGATATTTTAATGCAATTCACTGTTACCATTTTAGGGTAAACTAATCAAGTAAGTGTAGCCTGAATTTACATATATGATGGGCTACACAGGTATAAAATCAGTCCCTCAAGTCAAGAAGCATAAAAATGACCAAAGTGGACACAGTGGCAGTGTGCATTCCCCAGGGCAGGATGGCATGGACCCATTCATGAACCACCCCAAGATGAGCAGCATTCAATTGCTACCAGCACAAGCACAGCCAGCTCCACAGACTGAAAACAACTGGTGGCACAGCAGTTCTCAAACTGCTCAAACTTCTGACCACAAGCTTCATGGAAATTAACCCTGCAGCACAGCTGTAGGATATCCTACAGTTCCAACGTGAGTACAGCCTGCAAAACAAACTCAGCCATAGGAAGGCTTCAGCTGAGCAGCAGTAGATCCAGTTTTTAGGAACATGCTTCAAAAATGGACCTGTTCTCCATGAAAAGGGTCCAAAAAAGGAACAAGAATCAAAGCTAAAAGCTGTCATCTATAATGAGTGGCATTCTTGAGGCACTCTTCAATCTATAGAAAAACATTCAAAAGGGAAGCATTTTCACATTTTCAAATATGGAATACAGTTGCAGAGAGCAAGGTAACAAACTTAGGCAGAAAAACTAGCAGTAATGGTTTCAAATTGCAACAATAAGCAACGAGGTAACACACCAGGATACCAAAAGGCTTTAAGAAGAGGTTAGACAAGCAATTGCTAAGGAACAATGTAGGGGTGAATGTGTGTATTTTATTTATATATTCATGTATTTTATTTAAATGCATACATGGAAAACCAGTGATCTCTGAAATATCTTCCAGTCTATTCTTTATGAATTTTCACAGTAAGTAGCTGCAATAAAAATCAAAAAACAAATCATTTAATATACTTCTTCCCCAATGGTAATTATTTCAGTGGCATGAGTGCCACAGCTTACAAGCAGCATATTGGCCACAGAACCTGGAATATTGCTCACTGGCACCAGAAACTACAAAGATGAAACACAGACAATGAAGGAAGCAGAGCAGAGCAGTACTTGCAAGACATTAGACATTTCAGACTATTACTCACAAGCCAGCAAACACCAGGAAAGAAACATTCTCTAGAACCATGTGCATAGGTGTATCAGCACCAGATTTACACACGGATCAAGTACCAACACCACATAAACCACCCTTCTGAATCCAGCTGACACCAGTGACAGTATCAACAACAGTTCACAGAAAGGGCTGCTGAGGCAGCTTTCTGTAGGCACTTTTCTCCTGTTACTGTCTTAAAATTCAAAATTATCTCGCAAAAGCTAAAGATCAGTATCACTAAAGCACTATGAGAAACAGACCTAATGAACAAAACGTGCCTTAGAATTAAAATCATGCTGGTGGTCTGCTTTATAAAGACAAAGAGGTCACAAACTATATATGCAAGCCACAGGTGATTTCTCCAGCTGCTCGCATCCTTAAATAAATACTGTCCTAGGTTATTATAAGTCTATGCATTTTGAACTTAAAAACATGCAAATGAGAAACACAAAATACTGTCTCCCAAAAATTACTCTCCTGCCAAATAAGACAGCAAACTTGTGCAAAGTCTAAACATCCAAAGTAACAAAAATCCATTGCCTATTTTCCCTGTACTGGCATTTTCTTATTTAAGTTACTAAAGCAACCAAAAAAAAAAAAAAAAAAACCCCTCGATCTTTCTGGAAACAAAAATGCTAAACCCTTGTTTTTCCATAATTCCCTTGTTACCTACAGCTTGTTTGTTTTAGCCTTAATCATTCATTAAATGAAAAAACTTTTTTACAACATTGATTTTAACTATTTCTTAACTTCTAGATGCTGTACAAGCAGTAAGGGGAAGGCCACTGTACAAAAGCAGCTTAAGGACACCTTGAATAAACGACTGAGAAGGGATTTATGACTCTGACTGCAAAGAGAGGGCGGCTCCCCCTCCACCCTTCTGGTGCTCTGACCAACCGAGGAGCTGCTGCTGATTGCTGCAGCCCCGAGCTTTCCCTCCCACCTTGCGCCCCAACCCCACCGTTTGCTGCCCAGCACTACAAGGATAAAAAAAAAAAATAATAAAAATTAAGCATCAAGAGGCCTCGGCCGGGAGGGTCACTTTAGAGACAATATTCTCTTGTCTAAGTTCTTGATAAATCCAGAGAGGCTGTAACAGCTTCTCGCTGACCCCAGCGACATAAAGAAGGAAGCAGCGGTACGGTTTCGGTGTCCCCTCAGCGCACGCCACCTCCCAGCCATCCCCCAAGCTGCCTCTCCTCTGCCCTGCGTTGCTCCCCTACCGTGCTAAGCG
>VZRZ01006846.1:259538-291609 GCA_013398175.1 Climacteris rufus | reverse complement strand
GACGCGGCGGGGCCCAGCGCCGGCCGGCGCGGTGAGGGACGGGCGGGCCCGGGTGGGCGGCGGGGTCGTCACTGCCCTTCTGCCTCCGGGGTGCTTGGCTTCAGCGATCCGCGGAGCTGGGCCCCGACTAGCAGGGAAGTCGACAGGCATAGGGGAGGGCGCGTTCGGCGGGCCTGGTCGCTACAGGTTGAAACTGTTTCAAAAGAGGCCGCGTTAAGAGACTTGTGTGCTGGGCCGTTCCAGGCAAGTAGGGGTGAAGTATGTGTGTATGTCTGCTTTAGGAGGAGAAATGAGGAGAAATTACCGTCGAGGCAAGGAGAAGCGTGGATGGAGCAGTCAGAAGCGCAGCCAGCACCCCCGCCGTCACGGGAGAGCCAGTCACTCCAGCCGCGCTGAAAGGCAAGTACGCGCGGCTTGTGCTCGGCGGCGGCTGAGCCAGCGGGCTCACGCCTTAGCAAATGTGCAGAATGGGGACTTTCTAGAACCGACAGCGTTGCCATCTGGAAATCTAGTGGACACTACTTCTGCTATATCTGTCATCCCTCCTGGGAGTGGAATTGCATTGGTTTCTGGAAGTTTACTGTATATTCACAACCGTACACTGATTTTAAACTGAGAAGTGGTTCCACGAGCCAGTCCTTTCAGGTGTGCATGATCCATAAGCCCTTCATCAATATGCAAAGATAGTTCAGGGAAGAAACGTACAATTACTTCATTCTACCTGCCTGTTTATTTTAAGCCTCCATGTCTCCTAGTGTAAAATCTGTCATTAAAGGATCTTCCTGAACGTTTGAAAACACATTAAGTAATGTAATAATACCACAGGTAGCAGATCAGGAAAATGAAACAAGGTCTCAGGAATAATCCCCTGCCTTGAAAACTGATCCTTTCAGAAAAGGGCATTTTATATTCTAGAATTTATACTTGCCTGTGTTTGAGCTGTTTTATGGTTGCTTTTACATTCCCCTGTTCTTTCCTTAGTGCCTCTTGCAGGACTAAAAGAAGCCAATGCTTTTCTTTAATACCCTAAGCTTTTTTTTTTTTTAAACATATTTTAGAGAAAGAAAGACACATATGAGTTACCACAGTACTTGCACTTGAGTAAGAAAACTTAGAAATGCAATTTGGTGCTACTTCAGTGAGCAAAATTGAAAGGATTTTCTTAAAGAGCTTTGACATTAAATGCTTTGGTTCGATCTGGGGTGTTTTTCCCCTTGTATACCTGTGGTATTCTTAAACTATTTTCAAAGTTGTATAATCAAGCAGCAGTAAAGCTGGTATTAGAACTAGAGTTTCTTTGTCATTTTCTTTTCAATAAATTATGACTCTTGCAAAACATCTTCACCTACTATTTTTAAGATGACGTGTAATAAGACCTGCCTTAAAAAGTTAGAATTGCACAGGTGATTCAGAAAATATCCCAGTGGAATCTTGCTCATAAGTACCGAACGTGCTCATGCATCTACTTCAAAAAGAGGAAAGCTGCAGTTACCCCATGCAATGTTTATTAGAAAAGCAGAGGCTTTTCTTTCTTGGAATTTTCATTAAACTTTTGTTTATTTTGCATGTTTCTGAACCTCATCAGGGAAATTCTTGTTATGAAGAGAATGGCAAAATATTTTTGACCTGACATCAGTGTTTTACCCACACTCTCTTACGCTTCATGCTGTGAAAACATGGTGCTTTCAGGAGTGGGCTTTCATTTTGTTTAATGACAATTGCCCAGTTAATCTTTTGGTGAAAGGAGTTAAAGGCACTTGCAGAATCAACAGCCACCTCTAATGTTTTAGCAAGTTATTTAAGGCCTTTAGGATGCTGGTATTGCTAATGCTCCTGAGAAATTTTTAAGCTGAATATTTTCAATCTTTGATTTTCATAGTTTAACCTATGCTGATATGCAGAGTGTGCTTATCACAGCACTGCAAAATGGTACTCCATTAATATCAGCAACAATCTGCTTTCTAGATTCTTTGTGGGAAAGATGTGTAGGACAATTATGAATCTATCTTGAAGGCAATGCTCTTTTTTCAGTCTGGAACAGGAGGAACCACAGACCCCAGAGAATGCAGGCCCCAGCAGCAATGAAGATCCTTCTTCGTCCAGTTCAACCCAGAACTCTGTAGTACCAGGTAAGAGATGGTGTTTATAGGTCAAAAGTCAGTTCCTATATGCTGATTGGATGACAAAAGTACTAGTAGCTGCATTAACAGTGTGGTGTTACAGAAACAACGCAAGCAGTAAAGTTTGTAGAGAAAAGTAACATTAGGTGATACAAAAAGATGTAGCAAGTGAGGATCTAGAGAACTGAGCCAAATCACCTACAGGCCCACAAATGCTTCTCATGTCTGAAAACTTGTGTGCTTAGCCAAGCTTATATAAACTGAAAACGCAGAATTCTGTTTCTCCTTTCAGAAATGCTGCTTTGGGAAGAAAACTAACTACTAAGGAAGCAAATAAAATAAGAGAGCATATAAAAAATTACAGCTTGTATTCAGTTACTCGGTCTTTCGAAAGGCACAACAACCTACCACTTCATGGTGTGTCTTTCTTGTGTGGTGTGTCTCTGTATGCCTTCAGTGTATTTTGTAGTCTGTACTAAATACACTCTGGCTATATATTTGTTCTTTAATAACAAATGATGAAGTAGCAGTGCTGTTGAGGAAGATGTCCTGTTTACATTCTGGTGTCCTGACTCATTAAACAATGCTAGCAAAAACAATGCCAGTGGGAACATATATTTCTCTACAACAGGAGAGTCCTGAGACAACACTGACTCTTGACAACAGTCAAACCAGAGTTTAAAGAGATGTGTTTTGTATGTCGCCATTTTGTGTTGTGAGCATGTTAGGAGATGTATCCTGCAAGACATTTATTCTTGTGTAATCAGATTCTGTATACTACATGTTGTATGCTTTTATGAACTTCACTGATGCATTGACTTTTTATTTTTGCTGACCTGAGTAAGTCTTGGTCACATGTTGCTAAGCTGAAACCTAAAAGATGCAGACAAGGGGCTGAATGGTAAGCAGCAGCAAAAAGATTACTTAAAATGTAATTTCTAGTAGTTGATAAAGTTTTAAATAAAAACTTTTGAAATTAAATGTTAACAATTGCCTCTGAATAATTTTTTTCTTGAGACAATGTACCATTATGTCTCTGTGTTTAACTGTCTGCCTCTGAATTAGCCCAGAGAGTGAAGCACTAAAATTGGCTGTTTCTCATCCCAGTTTCTCTTTGGAAGGAGCCAAACGTGCCCTTGATTTTATCTATATCTCTCTTATGAGTTAAAGAAAAAGTGTCTTGCTCTGGGAAGTGAATCACTTTATTTGGTTTATGTGATACCTCATTGTCAGGATTTTTGCTCTTGTTTGGGACTGCCCTACCAAGTCTTTTAATTAAGAGTGTCCCCTCATGATTGATTTATGAAGAAAGGCCATATTTTTTCTGCAACAAAACCTTGCTTTTTGCTTTCTTGATGTCTGAATTTCCTCTTGGTCAGAGGTGACATCCCTTCCATCCCTGTGCAATGGCACTGCATTTGAACACTATAAATAATCTATTTTTTCACCTGTAAGTGGCTCATCTATTCCTAGTCTGTGTATCATGGCTGGGACCTGTTGGGAGTAAGAGCTTTGGGTCTCATAACTCTGACATTCATGTGAAGACATGCAATATCAAAGAGCAATAAACAAACTCAGTTATCCATCTGATTTTGCCACGTTTTCTCCCCCATGTCCCCCCACCCCAAAGAATTGCCAGGATTTTATTATGACTCAGAGAAGAACCGCTATTTTCGCCTGCTGCCTGGACATAATAACCACAACCCCCTCACCAAGGACAGCATTCAGCACAAGGCCATGGAGTGCAAGAGACTGAGACTCTTAGAAGAGGAAGAAAAACAAAAGCAGGTATGTTCTGGAAAAGTTTGCAATTAGGCTTTATTGTACTTTTGCCCAGGACAGATTACAAATCTAAGTCTTCAAATTCTGAAAATTCAATTTCTTTTTCTGCTAATAATATATCATCCTTGAAGCCTTCTGTTTGGCTGTTCCACATAGGAATGAAATCAAATCCCTACAAAAAACCTTAAAGACACAGCAATTGTGCTCAGAGTTGCAGGTGTCCAACAGTTACACTTGAGTCAGGATATTGGATGCCAGGTTTCAAATTGTTGCCTTGAATTGGCAAAGCGGGGTCTTGACTTAGCAGTTTTTCACATTTTTAATAAATTTATTGATCATATTCCTGTATCCTGAAGAACAAATACAAATCATAGTTGGTTGAAACAGCTTTTTCTTGAATAACTTTTTTTGACAGCTAAAATCAAGGCGGGTCTTACGTTTATGCCTGGAAAACCTTCATAAAGTATTACTGTGAAGGTTATGCTGATGCTGCCTATCTGTAATCTGGGTAAAATGTCCAACAAGGATGCTTTTTCATTACCTGAAAAACATGTCTTATAACTTTACAAGTAACAGCTCTGCTTAAATATGCTGTCATTTCAAAGAAGTGAGCAGTGGTTTTTTTCTTAAGTAATTAAGTTCTCCAACAAGCTACCCAGTTCTTCAGTCTTCACTGTAAAGAACATTTTGACTTTCAAACACTTGCTTTGTCTGAGCATTATCAAAAAGATTTCTTACTCCATAATTCTGCAAAATACTTTATCCCTTGGTCTCCTCAGAAAGTGTTTGCATTAAATTCTAAAAAGATTGTGAATCATGGAATGGAATCATAGAATGACTTGGGTTGGAAAGGACGTTAAAAATCATCTAGTTCCAACCCCAGTGCTGTGGGGGGAGTGGAAATGGAATGGAGAAGTAGTTTAATGCAATAGTAAGACTGCATGTTTAATAGCAGTCTTGTTGCAATAGAAAATTTTGCTGTATTGTAAGAATTAAAGGTGTTGTTATGAAAGCAGAAGGTAACTTTATACATTCAGGTGGTACTGCTGATTATGTAGAGTGAAAACAATGGCTGTTGGGTTTTGGTATTTTTTCTCCAGCTTCTGTATTTACAGAAGCATTCCACATCTCACAGAAATATATTCTTGTCTACTTACTATCGTAGATCAGGGAGATAATGCTGGAATGTGTTTCATATATTCTGAAAATGTTAATGTGTGTAGGCTAGAGGAAAAAGTTGCCTAAACATCTCATACATTAAAGACCTACAGCCATGTTTGAATGATAATCCAGTAAATAACTGAGTACAGTTCTATGTTACTCTTTTCCAGAAAACAGCAAGGCCTGGACTGAACTCATCTGTGCTGTTACAGAAAAGGCAGCTGGGTTTGCTCAGCTCCACAAGTTATTGCAGGTACAATGATTTGATCTGTCTTCTATTTGCAGTGCCAAGTTCTGCTGTTAGCGGAACTTTTTCTGTCAGGTTTTGTTGCATTTCTTACTGTTCCATTGGGATGAGGAGGAACATATTATTTAAAATTAGAAAAAGGTTATATTCTGTAATAACAAGATTACTAAAATGAAGAGAATTCAAATGAGGAAGTTGTTTCCCAACTTCACTTTATGTATGTATATGGATATGCTGCTTTGCCACATTAAACTTCATGAATACAACACAGCTTTTCTTCGGGTGAATGCCTTTCAACTGATGTGACCATTTGCCCTGCCCCCTGTTTGAATAGCTAAGGTAGCTCAGATTCAGTAACAGTGCAGAAGGCAGGTTAAGTTAGTGACTTGCTGTGTTGTTGTTTCTGCTACTAAAGGTGTGCTGAGGTTCAAAATAGTGGGATGAAATTCCACTGTGGAAGATGCACAAGTTCATGGGTTATGTAAGGTAAATTTCAGCATGCTGGTTACTCAGGCATTTTCTCTTCAGTGATTGAGAAGCAGTTTCTGTATCCTGCCCGGAATTCTTTCCATATGCATTAAATTTAGGCTTACCTGAATTCTCCTCTCTTCAACCCCCTCACCCTCCCACCTGCTCTTACAGGCGAGTCCATGAACTAAAAGTGAACTGCATGCAGAGGAGGAAGATAGAAATTCACAGTCCGGATTCCTCTGTTGCTGGAACCAACAATTTTAAAATCATTGTGGTATGTTATGAGAAACAACAAGTCTGTAGAATAAAGAGAGCCCACCTTCAGTGGAAATTCAAGCTCCTGGAATCAAATCATAGAGGTCAAATTTAGCTTTTTAAGAACTGACACAGCAGGAATAACATATCTTTAAATTTGTGCTCAGTAATTTTAAACAGGTAGGGAGAGGCTGTCCCTTTCCTAAAAGGAAAATCATAAAAAAGGTTGGATATGAAAGCATTTTTTTGTTTTGTTTTGGTTTTTATTCTTATCAACATGTTCTTTTGTAAGTAAACAGGAGTTGGCTTGATCATTATTGTGGGACTGGGAGGAGGAGTGGAGAGGATCAAGAGAACGAAGAAAACAATGAAAGAAGAATTTTGGGAGTGACAAAGCCTGTGGTCCAGAAAATCTATGTAAACATCACTAATGACTTTACATTTCATGATCTTTCACAGACTATGTGGGAAGTTCTCCAGGACCAGGTCCTGGTCTTGTAAACAGAGCACTGCATAGGTAGCCAAAGCCAGAATGGAGTCAGAAACTGTCATAAAAGAAAAGTTGAAATGTAGCACCAGCCTTTTTGCTGTGATTCAACAGCAGGAGAATTCCACATTCATTTTTGATAAGGTTTAAATTCTTGGTTTGTGTCCTCTACCAATACCAGTCTGTGCTTACTGATCAGCCAGAGTAAGTGTATAGAACCGTTAAAATTGGAAAGATCATTTATTGTTAGCCAGGGACTAGGTCCTTTTCTTACCCCGTTTTTTCTCTTGCATGCATTTAAAAAGGAGTTGGCCACTGATTTTAGAGGTGAATGGAAAGTAGGTGTTGTTAAAGGGATCAGAATTAATGTGTTGTTTCATTTTAGACCTAATGCAGCTCCCTCAAGCTGTTTTTCCTGTAAGTGTCCAGTAAGTGTGACCGGTAAGCTTTTATTTTACAGGCAGATGTTGCTTGTGAACGAATATTCACTGTGAACGATGTAGAGCATGGAGGATGTAAATATGGTATCATCAATCTCAGCGGTTTGGGGAAGGAGTCTCTCACTGTGGAGATGTATGACAACCTCTACTTCACAAACCGCAAAGTACTATTTTCTGTTCCTCCTTCCTTTGCTTGTTGCATTCTCAGAACGCTCTTCTTGGGAAGCTCAGGTGCAAATGCCATGAGGGTTGGGGAAGGGGCTAGGAGAAGAGAATGGAAGAATCTAGAAATGTGAAGCTTGGATAAACACAACCACAATAGACCTGTCTCTGAAAGTGCTCAGTACCAGTGATAGTTCTCAGGAATGTTATACTACAATTGGAGTGGAAGACTACATAGAAGTACCAACTTCCAAGGATAGTGCTTACTTCAGATTTGGGCTGTGGCAAAACTGATGTTTTGCTACCAAAACTACCAAGACTTGCATGCTTCTTTCTTAAAAGTAATGTTGGGAAAATGTATTTATCCTTAAACATCATGCATATTTAAAATAGGCTTTCATGATCTCTTCATGCTCAGAGTCTTATGGGTGGTCTCTTGAATAATATGTGCTTGGTGCCTCAGTCTGTGTTCTGTCATTACAGGATGAGTGTGAAGCTAAAATGCTCATGCCCCATCACTGAGCTGTTAGGTGGGCTGAGGAATTGTGCCAAGTGCCTAATTTTATGTCATCTTTGCATGGAAATAATATTTCATTTATTGAATAACAGATCACAAAAATAGTATTTTTTCTTGTGTCTGAAGGTGAATTCTGTGTGCTGGGCTTCACTGACTCATCCAGATTCTCATGTTTTATATCCTTTTAAAAAAAACAAAATTGCAATTCAGGTTTCACAAGTCTGCATCATGCTGCACAGAAAAACTAACTTCCAGGAATACCTCTCCTGTAGTTGTTCCAGAAAATAAGTTTTCTGGACAACAGAGGAAGTTCTAAAAATCAAAATATGTTGGAGTTACTGAGACAGATGTATGGTTGTGTTACAGACTATGTAGAATTGTTCCCATGTTAATGGTAAATGAAAGACCATGTTTTCTGCCCTGGAGAATTCCCACTTCATTATTAGTGTATGTAAATGCCATATCCAAAATGATCTGATGTTTAGAAAGAGGCAAAAGAACAAGAGCAGAGGGTTAAGGCAACAGCCTTTCTCTGAAGTGAACCTCTTTGAAAGTGGGGTGGTTTGTTTGTGTTTAAAACCATTCCCATATTGGTTGGGGTGAGAGGAGAATAGGAGCAATTCAGTAGCATCATCTGCAACTTTCAGAACATGTTCTGCAGGTCTGACTCAGAAGAAGAGGAAAGTGGATGGTACAGTAGAGGAAACAGTAATGGACAGTGCAGAGCCCAGAAGAGAGGAAACAAATGGAAGTTAGACATAGGAGATGGCAGACAACAGATGTGCTATTAAAGTGCCAAAATAAATTACATAGTAAAGTATGGAATGGCCGTGTGAAAAGCCAGGCAATTCCAGACCGGCCCATCAGGGGGCAGGAGCTCACCAGGCGTGCCCACAGCTGGGGAGGCATTTGGGATGGCTTGGTTTGGGGGGTTCGTGCTTTCCCCGAGCTGTGTTACAGATTTACCCCACTGAACTTGAAATGCAGCTTTCAGATTCTATTTATACGTGGCATAGTCTTTATAAAATATTTAAATGTAATAGAAAGTGCATCTTCCTTGCCCCACCAATGTGTGCTCCCCTTTTTCCAACTTATGTCCATGAAAAATATCTATATTAATGCAGTGTCATCTGCATGTAAAGATGAGAAGAATGATCTATGTAGGCTGTGCCTTTTTTTTTTTCCTTATCACTAATCAGATGCCATAGTATTCCTCTTATCTTTCTGGTAATGAAAATACTCAAGCAAGAATTTGAATTCTTTCTAGCTCATTCCTATGAAAGAAATGAAAAGTCAAGCCTTAGTTGTAAACTGTAAAGCACATCAAAGGTCTCAAGGGAAAGTGTTGTGAGCTGTGGCTTTGTCAGAACATCTTGCTTTTCCCAGCTGTAAATGTTAGGCAGCCTGTTCCATTCTAGGGAGAAATCTGTTTTCCTTAACTCACTTGAGCAAGCTGTGTCTCATGGGAATTGCAGAAACACCAGGCTGTGCAAGTCTGCTTCCAGCATCATTGTTCAGCAGCACTAACCCAGGTAGGGTGTTTCTGTTGGTTTTTCTTCTTCAATTTTTGGTGGCAGTTTTGGTATAAAAAGAGCACAAATAAAAGATTATTTCAGCTTTTTTTCAGTAGTTGGTGAGTCTTTTGTATTCCTGTAAGACTTGGAATGTCTAAAACAGCTTAAGAATTGAAATGGTGATGAAAGAACTTGAGACATAATTAACAAGCAGTATTCAAAGCCCTAGTTTATTTTTAGCTGCTGCAGTACTTGACTTTGGCAGGAGAACACCTCACTTGTGAAGTAAACACTTGAGATTTTTCATGAGTAGCTTGGCCTGTAATTAACACTCGGAAGCTGCACACAAGAAGCACTCACATTTCCTCACAGACTGTCCAGAGTCACTGCAGAATCCCTTCTCACAGCTACTCAGGTCCACTCAGTGGATTAATCAAAGGTGGAAAGCTGGTAAATATCTTGGCCCATAGCTCCTTGGACAAGCTCCTGTTCAGTTCTACCTAAACCTGATTGATTGGGAGAATACTGTCTGAAGTCTGGCTATAGCTGTGTCTTTTTTGTTGAATGTTCTTGGGGGCAGGACTTCATTAACTGGACTTTCTTGATAGATGTTAGAACCATGCTTCTTCAAGTCACAGAGTGCAGTCCTCTAATCTGGTTTCCATTCAGACGGGATCAGTTAAGTTTATACAGAGGAAATCTATGATCGCGAAGAGTAATGGACCCATTTAATTTTTTAATGTCATACTATTTATGCAGCCATTAAAAAAATAGGCATAGAGTCAGCATGAACTTGAAGAGGCACTGAGGGTGGATGCTCTGTAGAAGATTTTAAGCTTTCACCATAATTAGATGTTGTGAGTTCTATTGAAGTCCTCCTGTCTAGTATAGCCTATTGACTGTTTAGGTATTTCCAAGTTTTACTTACTTCACTGTCCTAAATAGGTGGTCTGTGGGAGCCTTGCTGAGTAGATGCTGGGAGAAAAAGCAGAGCTTATCCTGTTTAAAAATATATTATCCATACATTCTTATCCATGTCGCCTCTGCTACCTGACATATGATGTGCCATGACAGAAGTGAAAATTTATGACTTAATTTGCTAATTGGAGTAAATTTTGTGCAGGAGCTACATGAGAAGGGGTCAAATCTAGAGTATTGTTACTTAACTTTTTTTTTAAATAGGCAGGTCAAGAACTTACAGGTTAGGCTTTGGCTAATCTGTCGTTTATAAAGTAATTTTTTTATTTCTAGCCCACTCGTCTTTAAAAAATGGCTTTACTTAGTGCTATAAGGGGAGTGTTACTTTTCTCTTTCCTGCCTTGGTCAGCCCTCTGACTACTGGATGAATTTCAGTGTCTCTCAACATCATCTGCTTACATAGAGTGTAGGTGCTCCAGCTTACAGTCATGAAATCTCACTTCTGTTTCCTGTCTCTTGAGTAGCAAAGGGACACTAACAGGGTAACATTTTCTCTGCTTCAGATTGAAATGTTAAAAGAAAGTATGGCAGTCTAAGAATCTTTCTGAGTTATCATCCTGTCCTAACATTTTATAAACACTTCATGTGTTGCTCCTGTCTTCTAGGAGATCGACCTGGAATGCTGTGCAGTTTCAAGATATCCACTGCCTGGTCCTGTGCTTGGTGCCTGAATCCCCAAGCAGACAACTGCTTTAGCACAGGTGATCTGTCTGCAAGGCTAGAAACCCCCTCTGTCTCAAGGGGAAAAATTTCTTGCATTCATTTCCAGCTGTTCCTCGAATTACAGCTAAACCAACATCATCTGTCTTCCTTAGGCCTGACACGCCGAGTTCTTGTGACCAATGTAGTGACAGGGCACCGACAGACATTTGGAACCAGCAGTGATGTTCTGGCACAGCAGTTTGCCACACAGGTAAGGACAACCATACACCATTTCTTCAGAGCACTGTCTCATTGGTGGGCTCTTTGTTCTGTTTGTGGCCGCACTCCTCACGCTGTACATAAGGTTGTGATGACAGCTGCTGTTGGATGGCTGTTCCACGGCAGGGCTGATGTGGTCTGATGCTTGCACACAATTGAATAGCAACAAAAAGATTAACTGATTTCAAACTGTGGCAACAGGGGTAATTTTTGTTAATATTATAGAGATTAAAAGAAAATGAAGGAAGAAAAGAGAGCACAGTAATAACATGTAAAATTGTTTTGGTTTAGGCAAATAACCTCATTTGATTAACACTCAGAGTATTGCCTCCACCAAGAAGGAAAAAATCCCTATAAAATACTAATGGACTTGTTCACAAAGATTCAGAAAGGTGAAATGAGAATATGAGAATTTCAGTTTCTGTTTTGCTAATGTGTTAGACTGAATTCCTGCTTACCTAGACAAATTTCTACATCTAAAGTAAATAGTTCGGTTCTGAAAGGAACTAATGAGTTGGTTGAAAAATGTTGCAGTGTATAATTAAACTCTGCTTTTTAATGCCTGTGTTACAACAATTTGACAACTCCACCATAGAGCTCAAAAGCATGAGACAGAGTCTGTGTGTGTAACTTGTGAGATCCTCAGAGAAGTCCCACAGTAAGTTTCTGTCTCCGGGACTCTCCCAGAGCCCCGTGCTGTACAACGGCTGCCGTTCGGGTGAGATTTTCAGCATTGATGTGCGGCAACGTAACCGGAAGGGGCAGAGCTGGAAGGCAACTCGTCTCTTCCATGGCTCTGCAGTTACATCTATTCACCTTATGGAGGCTGAACATTATCTCATGGCAGCAGATATGGCTGGAAAGGTATGGTTTTGTTGTTCCTTTTAGTATCTGGGTATTGACAGGCACTTATCCCAGTTCCAAAGGCAGATTCTTGCTCTTAGTATGTAGTATGGACCTGGGTGGTAATTCCATTTATGGGTCTTCTTCCAGAGCCATTTATTTATCATAGAATGGTTGGGGTTGGAAGGAATCTTAAAGATCAGCTAGTTCCAGCCCCCTGCCTAGGCAGGGACACCTTCCACTAGACCAGGTTATTCAAAACTTCATCCAGCCTGGCCTTGAATGCTTCCAGGGATGGGGTGTCCACCCCAACTTCTCTGGGCAATCTGTTCTAGTCACTTACCACCTTCACACAAAAGAACTTCATAATATTTAATCTAAACCTACCCTTCTCAGTTTAAAGCCATTCTTCCTTGTCCTATCACTACATACCCTTGTAAATTAACCCTCTCTAGCTCTCTGGTAGCCTCCTCTAGGTACTAGAAGGCTGCTTCTCTAGGCTGAACTCTCTCATAGGAGAAGTCCTCCAGCCCTCTGATCATCATCACGGCCCTCCTCTGGACCTGCTCCAACACATCCAACCTTTAAGTGCTCTCTGCTTTAATATATCCTCTCTCAAACATTTCCTCCAACTTGCAGATAAAACTGTGGGACCTGAGAACAACAAAATGTGTGAAACAGTACAAAGGTCATCACAATGAATATGCTATTCTCCCTCTGCATGTAAATGAGGAGGAAGGACTTCTTACAGCAGGTGGGTTGACTTCCCCCTGCCTCTACTTGTAGAATGTATGGCAGTGATTTTCTTACGCCTGAGGGGTGTTTCTTAGCTACAGCTGTTAGCAGCTGTACAGCTGTTAATTCTTTAAAATTCAGAAGAAATTTAGCCTTAGACATACTGTGATATATTACGAAAATTAAGAAATGATGTTGTGGATGCACACCTACTGTAATCACTCCTGTGTGGTGCTTAACAGCTTTCAGCTGCTGTGTCCTGCCAAAGTCCCATTATCCTTTCCACAGTATGTCTCAAGAATAGAGCAGAAAACACTTGATTTTGAAATTCAGGGAAACATGTAAACAGGAGACTTGGTGGTAACTTAATATAGAGACTGTATATATATATATCTGTTTAGTTGGTGCTTAAGTGGACAGTGTGGTGATGGAGTGAAGCATTGGCATGTGAGTGTGACTACTTGTAAGCTGTCTATACCACTCAGGTTCATTTTGGATACACTCAGTTACACTCACATTTTTTTATTATTATTGTATTTGGGGGTGGGGGGAAGTAGCAATAGATCAAGCAAAATCCTTATAGTGTAGCCAAGCTTCACAAGGTCACTGTAAAGACAGTGACCTCCTTTCCTTGGATTTGTCAGTAAGTGGTGGAATAATGAAAAGAACTGTTTTTAATTTGACTGAATTTTTGTCCCCTTTTTTTTGGCTTAGGAGCTTGATAAAGAGAAAAGCACTCTAAATGCTGATTTATCATAGCTGTAATTGCCTAATAGGAAATGCACATTTTTCCCACGTTTGTAGTATTCAGTGTAAAATTTTTGTTTCCTTAAGTATGGATAAGCACTTTGCCTCTTGTGGGTGTGGAAACAGCCAGGGTGTTTTCCCCATAGACCTTCTTCTTCTATGACGATAATCTTGAAGAACCATGTAAAGTGCTTTTTGTGTAATGTTGAATTTTCTTGTCCTTTCCTCCCAGTTGGTCAGGATTGCTACACCAGAATTTGGAGTCTCCAAGATGCTCATCTGCTTAGAACCATCCCTTCTCCCCATCCATCATCCAAAGATGCCATTCCTAGTGTGGTGTTTTCTTCAAGACTTGGGGGTAGCCGAGGAGTTCCTGGCTTACTCATGGCTGTCAAACAGGATCTCTACCACTTCACCTATAACTGACATTATATTCTCCTCAGACCTGGTCTACAAAGCTGCCCAGTCTATACATGACTTCAGAATCTTTGCACCAGTCACCAAGTTGTTGAGTCATTATGTGCTGCTGTTGCATCTGCTTTGCCCATCTAATTACGAACCTCCTTCAGCAGGTTCAGCAAATCTTGCTGTATACATCTCAGACATCTTGTAAATAAAAACGGAATGCTGAATAACTGTAGTCAAGATTCAACCTCTATGAAATTTAGCTGTAAGCCTTCAAAGCTGGTAACTTAAAGAGCCTCTGTTGTGCTAGCTGAATTTGCTGTCAAAAGGCTGCTCTAACTTAATCCTAGTTTAGTCACAGAACCACTTAGCTGTGAGCACATCTGCCTCAAGAAGTAGGCTGGCCCAGCAGAGCAAAGCAGCTGATGTTGAGAAGGTGACACTGTAAGTGTTCTAGGGCTTTGTTTCCATTATTCCTGCTTCAATTGCCTCTACTCCACCTCTGGCTGGAAGCAGTTCAAGGAACAGCCATTTTCCTCACCCACACTGTCGGTCCTCTTTGCTGGGCCCTACTAAACTTTGTCCCTTTCAGATGATGGTAGTGTGATACCACCCTGCCACCATTCCCTCTAAAAAGCAACAGCCATACAACAAAGCCCCTTTTCTGGTCCAGCAGCAAAGCTGAATGCCCCTGTAAATTTATTGTAGTGTTTCCTAACCAAGTCCAGAGCCCTAACATGGAGTTTGGTCAGCAGTCTGGAAGGGCGGGCTAGCTCGTGCAATTGTAGCACAATCCCAGTTGTACAGGCCACATCTTTGGGATTGGAGTTCACCCATGCAGTGTCAGGCCTTTTGCATAGAGAGGTACACCAGCTCACAGTAACTGGATGATACCAGATGTGTATGTGAGAACAGCTATCATCCCATGGAGCCTCCTTACCTCCGCCTCCTGCCTGGTAATCAGTCAGGTTAACCATCCTGCAGTCAGTATCTGGAGAAAGCACTGATAAGATCAGGAACCTATGAGGAGGTAAAGACCCATTAAGTAGGATGGGCTTTACAGGAAAGACATACAGCACTCAAGTTTCCCAAAATTCTTATTAAAGGAGTACTAGAACCATCTCTGCATCCTGGGATCCGCTTAGAGCATTTAGAGGTACAGTTGTGACATGAGAGATGCTACTTCCCCTGGGCTCCTGCCAGGCCACAGGGTGAGCATACAAATGGGTTCTAATCACAGCCATGCAGCACAGCACGTTGAGATGGCTCAGTGAGATGGCTGTGTCAGAGAGCAAGGCAGGGAGTCTGCATTCCAAGTGCCTGCTGGCAGCAGGCACGGGCTGCACATGCACACAGAGATAAGCGCTGCTGCTGTCTACAGCTGCGGCCTCTCACGGGCAGTTCCTAGCGCAGCACTCGCCTGGGATACCATCTGTGTCTTCACTGGGAAGGGCTGCAACACTGCTGAGCATCCTAGGAAAGGAGGGGCTTTCAAGTCCCCCACTAAGCAATCGTCCTTCTGCCTTCAGAGTAAACCACCACCACCACCACCATTACCCTCCTAGGCACGTTACACAGGTTTCAGCTATTTCATTTCTTAACAGGTATTACTACTCTTTTGCACCTAAAGCTTTTGGCCAGAGCAACCTTCATCCCCATGGGCCATCAGCTTTGTTCAGCCTCACACTGCTGCATGTGCAGGGAAAGCTCTTACTTTTTACTCGTCTTGAGCAGGAGTATGTGTTGTTTAGAAAATGAGTCAGTAAAACCATTCAACCAGTCACGAAATATTTTGCCCAGAGGAGAAGAGAGTGAGCTGCAGCATGAGCACAGCACTGTTAACAGGCACTCATGGTCGTGGCATGAGCTCCCCAAGAATTCATTGAGGACTTGATGGTGCAGCCA
Source organism: Climacteris rufus (assembly GCA_013398175.1). Classification (NCBI taxonomy): domain Eukaryota; kingdom Metazoa; phylum Chordata; class Aves; order Passeriformes; family Climacteridae; genus Climacteris; species Climacteris rufus. Next base: position 275,919 of record VZRZ01006846.1, on the reverse strand, counting down.
GTAGATCCCTTTGCATCCCTGCTAGTGGCCTGAGCTCACTGAACACAGCTCCTGAGTGTGTCTCTAGCTTCCAAAAGGAAGCTCAGGAGTGCCCTGCAAGGCAAGGTACTAGGCAGGAAGATTCCCCTTCACAAGCCCTATGCAAACCTGAGCATAGCCTATGGGTTTTGTTTGTTTCCAATGCATTCCTCTCCCTTTCCATTTTTCAAGTGACTTTGGATAACAGGGAGTTATACAGGTGCCAGGAAGGGTGGGCCCTAGTAAAACTCTCTCTGACCTGCAGGGCTCCACACTAATTCCTTCTGTTCTCCCACAACCATGAGGCCTAAGCAATGTGCTGTTCCAAGACACCTTGTTCTCAGGAGCTCTTGCTCCAGTGTTATGTGTGGTGACCTCCTTCCCTTTCTTTGTATTTCTTTTAACCATAAATCTATATAGAAGACAAAGAGCAGGAAAACTCTCCTCTTGGGAGCAATGTAATAACTTTACAGTGTGAACATATTCTGTATGAAAGAGTTGCTGCAAGGGTAGTCAAGATGAATCTCAGCAAATACTCAAAATGGTTTCTTCCCTCTCTTAGTATACATTCAAAACCACCAAATCTTTCTTCTATCTCATTAACAGCAGCCAAATTCTGTTTTGCCATGGGCAGACTTAGCTGTTAATTCCTTATAACCATGGCTCCCCTCATACTCTGGCTTTAGCATTCTTCTGCAGAGCTTTCTTTCTCACACAAACCACAAGGGCTGCTGCTCACAACATACCCTGTGCTGCCCCTTCCTTCCACAGACAGGGTTTATGAGATATGGGGGTCTCCTCCTAAATGTAAGTCTTGCAGGCTGTTCCCATTCCCTCTACTACCCTTTGATAACCAAGAGTCCCAATTCCTTGTTGCTTTGCTTTTCAGTTTGAGAAAATACTCTGCAATTTGTCTTGATTGGTTATGTTAATTTTGGACATTTTCTGTTGCATGCACAATGATAAATGCACATAGCACAACTTCAAAAGCATTTGCATTGCTTTAGCTAATAATGCATACTGCAACTAAACATCTGTTCAGAAAACAGAAATGTAGTTAACCCCAGCACACTGCAAAGTCCTAATATTACATCTCAGAATCACCTCAGAGTTGCAACATACTTCATATTGATCTTCTTGCTAGTAAACATATGTGGTTCAAATATTTGCAGGTAGTAACCTACAAAGATCATGAAATCCCTTAAAGCAGAATTAATTCCAAAATTTAAATTAGAATTTAAACTCTTCAGTGCTCTTAACTCCAGTAATACCCATTCTGCAAGAACAAGACCATGCAACAATTACGTCCAGTTACCATGGGAAGCACAAACTAAGAATTGTGGCAGAAAGGCATCTTATATAACTGAAGGTAATTTCTTCTCTTTGTTCCTTTTAGGCAAAACTCATAAAACGAAAGAAAATAATTTCGTTTCTGTTGTTTCCAGGAACCAAATGCACACACATGTCCCTGCAAACCCATTCACCCAACTAGTGCTTTTGCAGCCAACACTTTTAATTAAGCCTGCAAAAGCACTAAAAAAGGAGAGGGGAAGCAGGGCAAGAAGAGAGGCAATTTGGCTTCAGTGACAAACAGCAAGCAGTTTACATGCAGCAGCTAAATTATATTAAATAATTTATTCATTATGCAGCAATAGCAGGACCCTAAGGCAGTTCAAAAGAAACTGCAACACTCTTCCTCTCTGCTACAGTATGAAAACACTGTATTTCTTTGCCTCGGCTTCTCAACAAGCACTGAACTAGTGGGAAACTTCAGAAAGGGCAGACCTGTGCTCCAGGACAGATTGCAGCATCCCTCCTCAGGCAAACACAATTTCCTTGGTCCTTTTGTCCCCTGGAGCACAGCACAGCCCACCAGGCTCTGACCAAACTGCCAGAGCCTCCCATCAACAGGACTCTCAGAAGCCACAGTCTCACCCTTGCTCTGTTCCATGTACCCTGCTGCTATCAGTCATCTCTCAACCCTCATTAATAAAGCTCTTTACACATAAGCCCCTTTGGGTCATGTAAGGTTCTTAGACATGACAGGCAGAAAAATTTCAATTTTAACTTGAAATGTCTAAAGCAGGGACAGGATTTGCTTCTGGGTCTTCTGTGATGGTGTTGGTCATGTCTTTCTGTTGGTCCCAATTTATTGCAGTACATGGATTCACAGTCATTTCTGCTCTATTATCCTCACAAATGCTGAAGCTAAGAGGCTAAAAAAATCAATTTTCTAGTCATAAATTCACACTGGCATTTTTGTCTTTTTGAGTTGAGGGACCTATTTTAACAGGACTAGAAAATGAAGCATTTGTTGTGAGAAAGAGACTTCAAACCCAACTATGTACATAGTCCCAAGATATCTCCTTACAAAAGCTGCTTTCAGAAAAATTATAATCTGGCAGTGGAGAATTCAGCTTTAGTCCCCAAACCTTCAATCACTAGTGGCTGCTTGCATATACTATATATATACTGTGAGCTGAATCCAGCAGCCAACACCAAGTCAAAGTCCTTTCTAGACAGGTTTTCTGCGATGAGGACCTGGGAGTCGAGAGATGCTTCACCCAACTGTTTAAAGCACTTTACAAATTAGTTTGATGTTTCAAAAATGGAAGCCAAGGCACAAAGTTGATAAACCTTTTCAGGTAATGTCTGAAAATATAATCAAGATCACCTGCCTTTTCTTGTTCAAACAATTTCTCTCCTATCTGCAGTTCTGTTGACATCATGGTAGCTGTGAAGAACTCCAATGCCTTCCTGACAAGTCATCATCTGTACATCACCATCATACATACATTATTGCTTCTGTCCAGAGCTGATGAAAAATAGCCTTTCAAGCAGAAACAGAAAGATTGAACCAGCTTTTCAAAATGTTAGGAATCAGTGTGTTTCAAAATCTCCAGGCAATCTTGAAATTAGAATTTCTGTAACACCACAATTAAAACATATCCTACATAAGGACTTTTGCATATATATATAAATCACTTGTATCACTTGCCTTTTTTTCCCTTGAGTTATATCCAACAAAAATGAAGTTAAAAAGCTGAATGCACTTTAATTTTGGCTTAAGATAGCTGACTAGCTGTCATTTTACTTTAGCTTTGTCACATTATACTGTTGATTTTCAAAGCTCTCACATCAAGTTTTTATTTATTTTGGCATTGACATTTCATTGTTGATGTACCTGCACTACAAACAAATACATCTTACGACATAGTGTATGTGCTGTGACTGACAGAATCTGTATGTCAACATTGTTTTACCATGCAAGAGTGCCCAGCTAAAACAAGGGATGGGAATGAGACCTGGATGACAAAAAGCAGACAGTTCCATCACTCGTCCAAATCACTCTCTGTTCTCAAATTACTGGCAGGCAAAGACATATCTCTTGGTGCCAAATTATATTACAGCCATCAATGATAATTAAATGCAAGGACAATGACACAATATGTGGCATTACAGTGACTGACAATGTCAGTTGACAAATGAAATGCAAAAATGATGAGAGGCTGCCAAAATAGAATGATACTAGTATTTAAACCTAATTGGGCTGGTTATGCTGAAAGCAAAAATATGGAGAAAAAAGTGTGTATAATCAGGTGGGAAGCCAGAGTCCTGCAATGTTAAAGCCCAGGTTCCCAAAGCAACAGGGGCATTAGTGAATGTCCCAGCAGACACCTGGCATGAATGCAAGGCAGATCTAACTTAACGATGGTGTTTATTTCCACAAACAAACTCTTGTTGACATCAAAAACTAGAAGGGTTGTCTTGTTTTCCAGAACACAACCAAAGGTCCAATTCACAAGGGACACAGAGAGGAACATACAGGATACCTTGGCCAACTTCAGCACATGCAATTTCACCTGCAAGGAACTGGGCAGAATCAATGAACAGGAAAACCAATGCAGGGGATAGAAGGGTGGGGGGAGGGCAGGGAATGAAAGACAAAGCAGTTCTTCTTGGGCAAGTATCTCCAAATTAGAGCCTGCTCCTACCCTGACAATAGCTACATGTTGCAGCCATGCTGTTCTGCCATCTGCTTCCCTGGCTGCAGCTCTCAGGTACATGCACCTGGTATACATTTAAGCCAAGAGTGGCCTACAGGCTTTGGGTAGGGAGTCTAACTGAAAGTGTCCACATCTATATGAAGCTCACATATATCTGCTTCACATAATGACAGGAAAACCCACATCACCTATCTGAAGATGAATCTTCATGCTGAATTGGCATACGTACCCACAAGGAAAATAAATCCATCAGAATAGAGCAATCTACAAGTCTAGGCTGGTTTTGTGGTGCTTTGGGTGAGGAATTAAGTTTTTCATTGGGGCACACATCTTTGCACATCGGTTCATAGGATTCTTTTTTTCTTGATGTTTTCCATTGCATTTCCTAATGAGAAGTGGTGTAGATGCTGCTTGATCTGTCAATAATCAATCTCACATAATTTTTCTGGCAAGAGATTTACATCTAACAGCTTCAGTCTAACCCAGAACATGCTTTTATCGTGTCACATCTCAGACCAATTGAATTCATTATCCTGCTAAGTAAGCATGCCAAATTTAACTACTAAAATATTAACATTATACTGAACTTCAGCTGATCCAAGGGACACATTATCATCTTGACCAACTGCAACTTCACGGTAAATAATTAATTGCTCTTTGGTATAAACACACATAGTGATGAACTTCTAGAAATTTCCTGAAAAACAGTCTCATCCTATCTTTGCCCATACAAGTACACAACATGTTTTCACAAAAGAGTTGCATTAGTGTCAGACCTGTCTCAGACTGCCATTATGAAACTCACAGTTTGTGCTTTTGCAGAGCTCCAGCAACATTGCTGTTAACTTTTGACAGGTTTTGCAAAAACTCACTCTGGTTAGGTGCTAGCAATAACTCAGCACACAAAGCATCTCTCCTAATAGTTCAGGAATAGAACTCTCACAGGTTCCCACTCACAGTCCCACAGCAGTAAACTTAAACCTTACAGATCTTTTTCTTTCGTTATGGAAAACAAAGATCCCAAACACACCTCTTCACATTCTCCAGAAAGAGTAACACCAAGCCTGCTGCAGTTTAAGCACCATATAAGACTTTGTTGGGAAACATAATAAAATATTCAGCTCCAGGATAATCCATCAAGAATGGACTCTGATACTGACAGGTTGCTAGATTACTAAGACGACATATATATTAAAAGTGTTCAGACAACATTTTCCTTTTGACTGAGTAGATCTTGCTATGACAAGGAAAAAAAAATCAGACAAGTTGTTGAAACAGATGCTGAAGATTTTATACAAGGAATGTCATGGCTGCTTTCTCGTTGTGCATTAACATGGTAGTAAAGCTACATGCATAAACAGCACACAGGGCACAGCCTACAAACCAAGAACACATTGCTCACCCATTAAAAAAATAAAAAATACTTTGAAGCACAGAATTATGCTAGATGTACAGAATGTCTTTTAAGAGAGGATTTCTATCTACTCATGCCCTTACTTGGACAACTGTCAGTTTATGGCAGACTTTTGCTTACAAAAACATAAGACAGTCCGCAGTAAACTTGGCCAGTATTGAAGGTGTCCTGGAACATCTTCTAAGTCTACTTCCTTGTGTAGGCTGGATGTAGTTGTGAAGGGGCAACCACCTTGTGAGTACGTTCTTTCAGACACAAAGCGAGAACCACTTGTTACAAGGAGAGTCAGTACGCTTGTTCAGAAGATAAAGTTCTTTATAGCAGTTAATTTAGTAATACAGTCTTAAAACTGGGTGTTGGGCACTCATCTACACAAGAGCACATTTATTAAGCTGGGGAAAAAATACCACAGTTCCAGGACACTGCATTAAACTCCAGCCACTCCAAGAGGAGGCAACTCTCATCTGGTGAAAGAATTCTTGTCTATGTAAGCCAAGAAGGGAGAATTTTAGGCAGTTTAATCCACAATGGTCTCTTACTTCTTATACGTGGAACAACAAATCCACAGTACATGACAGTATAAGTTAGGTTAAGTGGTGCTTTTGATAGTAAAATCAGTGAATTCATTGCAGTCCTTTCATAAAAGGATGAAGTCCAGTGACTGCCAGTTGCTAGGAGCAAAGAAGAAAGGTTCCCATTTTCCAGGTTGATTTATAAGTTCATATTATTAGAAGAAAGATAAGTCAAATCTGTGCAGTTTCTATGCAACCATATCTGAGAACACAGAGGCTTCAGAGATTACAGGATCACTAAAAAAGTGGGGGAAAAGAAAAGTCATCACAACCCAAAGAACTCAAACTTCGTATCTCAGAATTGCCTACAAAACTTGTTCTCTTGTTCTGCTCTGGACAAAACTTTTAACTGCAATGATCTGGCAGAGAAACTTGAAGAAAACCTGAGTACATGAAAACATTGTCAGGGAGAGAAAGACCCTGCTACCTTTTGATCTGGTATTGAAGCTGAAATGGCAAAATCAGAACACTTTGCCTCGTGCCGTATGATTTGCTTTACCTTTCAGAGCTCTACTGGTCTCTACCAGGGTGTCTGTGTCAGCTTGGTACCTCTTGCACTGCAAGACCATTGCTCATATCACAGTTCAAACAAACTTGCTAATAAATCTGAGTTTAATCTTCCATGGCCAGAGGGGCAGCACCTCCAGATGTAGAGTTGTTTGAATTACCAGGTGTAATTCATGTATCAACATTGGAGATTTCCTGGCAGCACAGAGTCCAAACCTTCCTCACAGGACATCACGATCAGCAAGACATTCCAAAAGAATAATTAGAAGGCCATAATTCTGATCCAATACAGTAAGGAACAACATTATCCATCATTTGAACTAGGAATACTCAAAGCTTCATTAGCCAACCATATTCTTAATATACTAAATTATACATAGTTGATATATATATATATATTTTTTTTTTAATTGAAATAAAATACACTGGATTTTGGTTTGCTCATTTACAAGGGAGCTCCCTCCCTTTCCCAGTTAATTTGAAATTAAAACCTAGAGGCTGAACGTAAGCTCATTCCCAGCGTTCCAAGATGGATATAACACGAGAGGAGGCCAGAAATTGGAAACATGCACTCTGGCTGCAACAGGTTAAAAGGTGGAAAGGGAGACCAGATATTTTCATTTGTAACCCTGAGAACATAAGGAATTGCAAAGATCTGGAGAGAAGCCTGGGGTTAAAGGTCACCAGGCTTTTTATTGCAGTTAAAGCAAACTCGGACTGGGTGATCCCACCCGCGAGAGGGAACGGCCCTGCGCTCGTGCGAGCACTCGTCACAGAAGCCCTGGCCACAGGCCCGACAGTGGTGCTTGGAGAGTTTGATACTGAATTCCTTCCGGCAGTTGTGGCAGTGCAGGATTTCATGGTCTGGTACCCAGTATGCAGGTCGGGCAGCATCTTTTACCAGACCTAAGGAGGAAGTGAGGTGGGGGATGAGAAAGAGAAAGAGGGAGAACAAAATAATCCATGAACATGAGCACGTCAAGAAAGTACTCGAGTGGAAGCACCCACACACTGCAAGTCATACCACTGCCATTAAGGGAGAGGTGACCTACTGATGGAATACTTCAGTGCCATTCAGCGCATTCTACCATTCTTCCACATTCTGCCTCTTTTCAAAGGGCAAACTGTTTCTCTTTAAACAGTGGCATCTTGCCTTACTCAGATTCTTCCAGAGGTTAAGGCACTTGCTTTTTCCTTTCCAGTTACAGCTGTGGCCAAAAAAACCCCACAGTCACCCAACCAAATATTCAGAAATGCCTGTACTGTCTGAACTGAGAAAGGGATTTATTCTGCCTTTCATTGAATCAGAGAGCAAACACCCACAACGGGGATGGCTGGACATGCTGCAGGCAAAGCAGATAAACAATGAGTTGGAAATCAGGTCCAACAATAGAAGATTCAAATGTGAAATGTTTGCTGACATACCTGAACTGCCACCCAGCACATCGAAGAACAGCAGAGGTTCCCTGTACTAAGCTCACTATTAAAGATCACACTACTGATTACTTCCCCATCATTACCAACCTGGACAGCTTCAAATTCCCAGCCCTCCCCTAGAGAAGTACCAAGTGCCAGCAATATCCATGAACACACTTAAAGGCACTCAGCATCTCTGGAAGAAAACCAAACCTGATAAAATGCTTCCTGATTGGCCAGTCTTTAGGGAACTCCAACTGGCAGGTCACTGCAGTGAATGCATCAGGGGAGTATGAATTACTCACAGCTTGGTGCACACAGTTTTGCATAATAGGGTGAAAAGAGAAAGCGTGAACTGCAGAAACAAAGTGCTGAAAACCAAGAGGAAACATCAAGCAGAAAAGGTCCAGAAGGCTGTAGAACTCTCAACCAACAGTGCTATCATAGCAGAGGTGCCAGCCTGTCACACAAACTCTTGAAGTTTAACCACAAGTTTTACTCTTTGAAAACAAAAATGCCTTTAGACACAAAAAAATCCATCGGAACAGAACAGAACTCACCTAAGGGAATGTCCATGGCTGTCACCACTGCTCCAAGCGTGTTTTGCACAGCTTCCCCCACCTTCCTGGCAATAAGTGTGCCCCCTTCCTCATCTGAAGGCAGCTCAGCCACATCTGCATGACACAAGAGTGAAGGGCTCAACACCTAAGTCCACCACCATTTCTACCAAGTTTCCGTTAATTTACATTAACAAAACCAGCAACAAACCCAAAGGGCAGGTTGGAGTCTCTCCTCAGCCTTTATGACCCCCATCAACAATCTTGGATTGTAGTGTTTTCATTTTACCAATAATGGACAAAATACATAATCTGCCATAACAGCAGCATCCCTGCTCTGATATTAGTGCCAGACCATCAGCAGTTGCTAGAAAAACAAAGTAAAGATACAATTAAAAAATAATTTTGTCAGCAGGTCAGGTATCTGGTAAGGTCATCCTTATTCCAAAAGGCACTGAGCTCTTCAGCTTCCTTATCAAAAACCACATGGAATTCCAGTGTGAACAACAGTGCCTACACCCAGTGGGAATGGCTGTGATCCAGAAATCAGGGACAAAGACTTCAGGCTATTGCCCAGGGATAATTCTATCACAATCAACTCAAGATTACCTAACTGGATGCCCCTGTTGTCATAGCAGTTGTCACACACACGCACTGGTGCTGGTCCCCAGCCTCGCTCAGGCACTGGACGGGTCTTGGAAGAGCAGCCGTCACAGAAGCCCTCTCCGCAGGCCCGACAGTGATGCTTCGTGTCGTTATCTTTAAAAGGCGTGTTGCACTTCTTACAACTCTACTCAGAACAACACAGAAAGAAGAACTGTTAGTCTGATCTCCCTGAAGTGAAAAATAGAGAGCAGAAGCCCAGGACAGCAAGCCTCAGACTGAAATTGTGAAAAATATAATTGCACATGAGACTTTGGTGCTGCCAGTCCCATAACTTTACCCCAGGGAAGTGATTTAGAACAGTAGGTGTACAGTGGTTAAGCCAATATATTGCCATGATTCCTTTGTTCACAATCACAAATAAACACAGCCACATACATCATGCAGGGCTAATGATGGACATTTGATCTTTGTGTGGGGTAAGAATTCAGAAGGCAGTTTTCATTGAAGAAGAATCTGTTTCCTGCAAGACACAGGGAATCCTTTCCTAGTTGAACTGTTTGACCCAGCTTTTTGCATCTGGTATGAAAACAGAGTTTAATCTCTGCACCTAGAAAAATAGTACTATCAACTGCAGCAGCTAGAATGTTGATTCTTTGCTTTGAAAAACAAGTTCCTGCAAGCCAGGATTTTCTGTGATATTGCTGGGACAGTAGCTCATAAAGAGTACGGAGAAACAGTTTCTTTATCAGGGCTGGGCCAAGTCTCTGTTCATACTTTCTCTCTCTAAGTCAAGAATGGGAAGAGCAGAAAGCACTTCAATTTTCTCAAAATTGTAGAAAGGATTGCTGCAGTAAAACAAGAAGCATTTGGAATCTGCAAAGTACTCTATTAAAGGGTAAGGAGAAGAGGTTTTAGCTAGGCAAAGCCTTTCCCTATAGCAGCTGCTATTTACCAGGATCTGAGAGTTGGGTTTCCAGTAAGCTGGGGCAATCTGGTCTGTCAACCAGGAGGTCACAGCTTTTGTGGGTCCCAGGCTAAGTTCAGACACTGACTGAGCCATGAAATTCATGCCATCCAACAAACGCTGGGCTGCATTGTTGTTGTCTTTCAGAAATCCATCAGTCTGGAATGAAACAGATATTCATTTGAGAATAAAAACAGGGAAACCTCTTTTGTTTTTCAGATGCAGATGGCTCTGCAATCCATAGGTCCTGTTAAACTGGAGATCAAGCAGGAGAAAAAGATTCACCAGCCCTGCTTTGAAAAGACAGGGGCAGGTTCATAAATATGATGTGTTAATAAACTGGCAACTTAGCCATTTCAGGATAGCTAAAAGATCTCTTGCGAAGGCTCTTTTGAACAGCAGGGACCAGCTTAATGAAAGCCAATCCATTTTCTCCATCAATGTCCAGAAGAACCAAATTAACATGTGCATGGCTGCACACTTACACAAAGACTATCCAGCAACCAGACTTACCCCTGGCCAGACATGCTCAATTTCTGTCCTCACTACAGTGTTCACAGGATCTTGGTTGCCAAACCAGTACTGCCGGCTGCGATACACCACCCCACAGTTGGGGCACTCAATCACGTACCTGCACAAGAGGAGGACAGGTTACCTCTCTGGCAACCTGAAAGCACTGGAAGCCCAGTGCACCAGGCAGCACAGAGACCACAGAGAGCAGAGAGATCTCAGCTTCAGTACTCACCCTGACCAGGCATATTTGGCAAGGCCCAGCCAAGGGGAGTCTGTGGAAGCAGAGGTTTTTGGCACCACGCTGACCTCCATTCCTCGTTCATAACAGGCCTATAGCATAAAGGCTCAATTAAAACTACATTCTTGGGAATCCAAATGTAGGTCTGGCTGCTGTTTGGCCACCTAAAGCATATAATTAGCATACAGTGGTCTCCACAGCAAAGGAGCACTAATTAGAGCTCATTTAAAAACAAAGCAAAACCAAACCCACGATCAGTAATGACATCAGGGAAGTATTTGTACATCAGTGGCTACCATAGCCAAAAATTTTCCTGTCTCCTGCACACATCCTTCAGAAAAATTGGCTAATATCAAGCAATGGGTAGAAACAAATAAGAAGAGTAACCATGTCAAATATGTAGAAGGTCAACATTACCCAGGTTAAGAGCAGCCAGCTTCACAATTTAGCTAGAAAATTACACATAGCACACAGAGGTGATGAACTCCCCAAGCAAACATACAAGTCAAATAAGGATCAATTTTTCTTGTCAAGGCCATGAGCACCTCTGACATTTAAAAAAAAAAATGGAAGAAAATAGGCACATGTCTGTGATATTCCTCATTTACTAGGTCATCTTTTCCTTTTTCAATCTTCATTCCTTGTCCTTGTATCACTACTCACCTTGCAAGTGTAGACTCTGTTATCATACTGGTGAGAATATCTGCATCGACTTTTGGATTCATGAGGGACTCCCTCCTTTGCATGGTTCATACTCTTCTTACAGCCACACCTGAGCATGCAACAGCAAACCATGAGTTGTTGCTGTTAGACACAGATGACACCAAGATTTCATTTCTGCTACTATTTTGCATTTGTATAGATGTTGTGCCCTCAAACCATTTTCACAGCTGTACATACAGCAATGACAGAATTTATTACTGAAAGGCAGGCTCTTCAGAAGGAGGTGTAGCAACTGTTTCACATACAAAGCAGCGTCACACAACAGTTCACTGCTGAAAATGCTCACTGTACCAAATTTAAATTTCACAGATAATTTTAGGAAGGACTAAACAAGTTTGAAAATTGACCAGGGCAGAGTTAACTCTGCAGCGTTTTCAAGGGGTTGCTGGAAATTCTCTAATGAACAAAAGAGAGCAGGAACATAGCAATTTATCACATTTGAGAGAAAACATTTCCAGAAGCATAACCAGGCACAACATCATGCTGCTATACAGCTCCCAGACAGAGCACTGACTGCCATCTACTGCCCTTCCAGGCTCAATCCTTGGGCTCTTCCCAGAGAGCAACAAGCCAATATCTAATCAAATACGGAGCTCCACTTAGACCTAGTCACTGAATACAGCCCCAGTCTATGATGTATGCTCTAGGACTGTTTATAGTTTTAGGCAATAAAAATGTCAGGAAAAAAAACCATAAGGAATTTCAGGGGATTTATTTAGACTCTCCTTTTTTCCTGCTCTGATTGCATTTGGGAAAAGATATAGGCAGCACAGGTTTGTAGCCATGCACAAAAATAGAGTGGGCATCCACCTGGGATGTGGCAATAATAGTTGTCCAATTCACATTAGAGTTGAATTTCAAGCTAATCCTGCCTGGAAGTACTAGCTGAGGATAGGAGATGTCAGGCATCAAGATGTCACAGAAGTTTTATGTTCTGTGGCTGCAGATTGGGGCAGCACTATCCTCTAAAAGGGTGGAGAAGCATTTGTCATCTACTTACCCACAGCTGAGGCACACAGAGGAGCATGTGAAATATTCATCTGGAAAGAAAGAGCTATGAGCCATCTGGTCATCAGGGATCTCCCCACTGAACCGGTCACTAAGAGCCTGTCATACAGAAAGGAAAGAACTGGAAAGGGATCAAGGGCAATGAAGACATTTTATGCAAGCTTTTGCAAGCAAAAGCATGGATTCTTCTACTGGAGGGAGAGGCTGAGAGAGTACACAGCTAACAGAGAGTGTCTTACTGGCCTGAAAACCAAAACAAGGATTGGAAACCAACCAAGAAGGCAATCTTGCAGTTGTATGGAAGTGACCTGAATACTTGTAAGATACTCTTCTCCTCTCCCTGCTTTGAATTTTGTAGTAGAAATGGGTGGTACAAGATTGTATTCACCTCTGTGCATCTAATCCATAACCAAAATAGCAGGATTCTTGCTAAAAGGGCTTTACATTCTGCAAACCTCTGAAAGGACACTCAGAGAATCATTTCTCACAGTACATGAGGACACATATTTTGCCTCTTGGCTCAGAAAGCGCTGCCCTGATCTTTCCTTTGGCCACTTGAACAACTGCTCTTCTCTGGTGAAACAGCAAAACTGAGACAAAGGGATTTGTACCCTTTCCTAGGAACATCCCTTCTCAGATTAAATCAGTCCTTATCCTTGGCACACTTAACTTTTTCAGTTCTTTCAGATATTATGTTTAGGGGGAAAAAGAAGCACTGGAACAAAGCAAACAGTTACAGTTTTTCTTGATGGAGATCTCTGAAGACATGAGATCTAGCTGAAACTCTTCCTACAGCTGAGGTTAAGAGAGTGGCTGCCTGCCTTTCTCTTCCTCCCTCTCCACTCACAGGGTTGGGGGTGGGTGGAGTGGGTGTATCTTTGCTGTCTAACAAGGATTGACTGCACATACACACAGACACGTGTATATCTCTCTCACCACAGCTTCCCTCACATAAGTTCTCTCTTGGCATTTTATTTCACATAATTTCAAGGAAATTGGTTTTACATTATCTTTTAAGCTTGGCTGATACTGGCCAATGAATTCAAAAGTTAGATGAAGTGGACATAGATCTCTAGCAAGCCTTGTGTTTTCAGCAAGTGAAGCAAAAAAGGTTAATTTGTAGTCAGTAGTGATCTGAACACAGCAAACACTCTACTGGACATGAATTTAAGTATACTAGCAGCTATATCTGAAACCAGGTTACTTGATTACTGCAATAAAGTTCTAGAAATTAAACTAAAATTAACCACTCCAGCTATTTTTCCCCTTGCTGCCTGTCTGCTCCTTAATGCAAAGAAGTGTGTACATGCCACCCTGACACTTCCCTGTGTGCTTCAGCTACCACAAATGCAGAGCAGCCAGAATTATCTGTTCCAACAGCTGTGACTAACAACAGAAAACACTGCTAACACTACCTTCTTCGGCAGATATGCCCCCAGCTCTGCCTGCCCCTCCTTTTCAGGGCAAGGAAATATGATGTTAATCAGGTAGTGGTATGTGGAAACTTGTAGGAAAGACTGCAAATTTAAAGACACAAAAATCCCTCTGACATTGTAGCTAAGTGAACCGTCTAAGAAAATCACTCAAAGTAATACATCACTTGGCTTTATCTATCCTGTTCCCTAGATACAACCAGCACAACTCCTTCATCCTTTTATCCTCCTAGCCCTTGGGTTACACTACACTCAGTGCTAGGTTTTGCCAACTATGAACTCCCTCCAAGCCTCTCGCATTTTTCTCGTGCTGAGGCCATCTTTAGGAATTTCATAAAAAATGCCTTCTGAGGCTTCTCTTTTTAAATCACTGGCATTAAGTGCTTGTCATTCATAGCATCAGTTGCTTTTTCTTCCCATCGCAGCTTTTGATTTTGCTCAGTTTTGCTCTTTAACCTTCCATGACCTTTCATATGGTCTTTACTAAGGTGTTTGTTTTAAAGTAAAAAAAAACTATCCAGTCTCTCTGGCTGTTACACAAAATTATCATCCTCATGGAAGACTGGTTTGCAAGGCTACATCACTGGTTCAGGTGCTCTACCCTTAAGAGCTGAGTTATTAGCAACAGTGATACAAATAAAGACTGTGACAAACTCTTCTCCACTTACTTTTAGTGCTTTGTAGATAACCCCAGGCTGTCTGGGTGACCGAGTAGTATTGTTCTCCAGCTGCTGCTCCACAGCTCGCCTAAGCCCAGAGAAATCTGTTGGAGGATTGTATGTCCTTGTTCCCTTGTAGTGAATTGAGCTGAAAGCCTCAGGAAAACAGCTTAGCTTCCGAAACCGATCCTGAATGAGCTTCTCAGGAACCTCAGAAGGATGATCTATATATAAGAGTAGCAGCAAGTTCATAAACAACTTATTGTTTAAAACAATACTTAAATTGCACAGTGCTTTCATAAGTAATATAATCCTAGCTTTCTCAATTAAATCTAACACATCTGGAATGCAGTTATCATTATATTTTCAAACAAGGAAAAGAAACAAACTTTCCAAAAGTGGTCTCTGTTTCGTGATACAGAGCTTTAGATTCTAAGACCAAGGTAAAACCAGACACATCTAGATTTTGAAACACAGATATCCAATTAAGGGGCAAGTTAGGACACAATACAAGGAAACACTGTGTCAGCATGTGTTAGTTCTTCTCTCCTGACCATAACTTGGTATAGCTAGTCCTAGCACCTGATAAGTGGAGGACATGAACCTTACATGGGCTGCCTGTTCTCCACGCCAACCCTGTAGCAAGACCAAGCCTTTATCAACCATTTGTGCATGAGAAAACACTTCAGAACTGGCCATATCAGGTCAGACTCCACAGAGACAACCATGTTCTCCTGCCTGCTTCCAAGCACCTGCTGTACATTTCAGAATAAGGCAGGCACATTCTTCCCTGTCCTAAAACTACATAAACAGGCTTATCTCAATTATCCATTGAGACAGATGGTTACAGCTTTCTGCATATCCACATGCTAAGTGATTTCTTTCCTAGTCCTACTGTGGTCAGAAGTGACCATAAAAATATTTTTTATGACCCTGACTTTGCATACAGGTGAAAAGTGTCTTTATGGGTCACGAAAGGCTAGCCTGATCAAACAGCAAATGTCAACAACTATATGAAATGCTGAATTGCTCATCAGCAGATTGGTAAGCAAGAAAAGGAAGTGCCTTGCAGGTTAGTTAAAATAATAATCAGAAAGAATGTCAATTTCTTCTACTAGCTCACAACCTCACTGATTAAGAAAAGTCAAAATGAGAATGCGGGTCAGCCAGGACTGCCATGTTATTTATTACACAACAGATGACTCCTAGATGGTCACAAACAGCAGGACTGAGCCTCAGCCACTGCAGGCCAATTCACTATGGCTCCTCCTCATCAAAACACCAGACACAGATAAAATTAAGAAAGGTTTGGAAACATGCAAAAAACAAGAAGAAACTTAGACCCCTGTACAGTCAAAACAAAAACATGCTGTGATTTCCATAGGACAGTGCATTTCACTCACACATACAAATAAAATGTAGCATTTAAATACGCATAATCCAATATTACATGAGCCAATTTAAAAGTAGTGGTGAAGAACACTGAAAGTGGTGGCAATAACAGTATGCCAGGTCTGCTCTTTTCACCATATCAGATACTTGCACAGAGAAAAGCAGTGTCTCTGTGCCACCATAACCTCATTACCAACCTCACACAAGCCTCAGAATTGTACTGTTCCACATAATTTTAAAAAGTAGAGCGATGTCCATCAATGCCATTATTCTTGGTCCTCCTAGTTCCTACACAGAATTTCATCTTTTTTTTTTTTTTTTTTTTTCCCCCCGGTTTATCAAATTCCATCCCAA
>VZRZ01006846.1:242942-259474 GCA_013398175.1 Climacteris rufus | reverse complement strand
TTTTTTTTTTTTTTTGCCACAGGATTATACATATCCATGCCAAAATCTCAGGGTGTCTCCTCAGGGTGTCTCAGTTGTGTTGGGTCTGTGTGGCCAGGTTTTGGTAGAGGGGAGGCTACAGGGGTGACTTCTCTAAGATGCTGCTGGAAGCTTCCCCCATGTCTGGCAGGGCCAACGAGAGACAGTTCCAGGATGGGTGTGCTGCTGGTCAAGGCCAAGCCCATCAAGCATGACAGTAACACCTCCGTGATAACACATTTATAAAGGAGAAAAAAAAAGATGCGCAGATGGAATAGCGGCCAGAGGAGAGCGGGGGTGAGAATATGTGACAGAAACACCAAGGTCAGTGGAGAAGGAAGGGGAGGAGGTGCTCCAGGTGCAGGAGCTGAGGTTCCCCTGCAGCCCACCGTGAAGACCATGGTGAATTGAAGCAGGCTGTTCCACTGCAGCCCAAGGAGGAGCCACACAAGAGCAGATGGATGGCTGAAAGAGGGCTGGGAAGGCCAGGGTGGTGCAAATTCCTGGTAGGAACCTGTGGACCCATGGAGAGAGGGCTTCCTGGTAGGGCTTGTGACTCCATAGGGGACCCCAGAGGGGACCCATGTTGGAGCAGGTTGTGCCTGAAGGACTGCACCCTATGGAAGAGTGTCCCACACTTCAGCAGTCTGTGGAGAACTGTTGCTTGTGAGATGGACTTGTGTTGGAGAAATTCAGGGAGAACTGTCTCCCAAGGGAGGGACCCCACACTGGAGCAGGCTCCTCTCCCTGAGCAGCAGCAGGAACAACACGTGATGAACTGACCATAACCCCATTTCCTGTCTCCCTGAGTAGCTGGTGGGGGAGGAGGTAGAGCTGGGAAGGAGGAAGGGATGAGGGGATGGTGTTTTTAAGATTTATTTTACTTCTCATTTCCTGCTCGATTTTGTCAGTAATAAAATCAATTAACATCCCTAAGTCAAGTCAGTTTTGCCCATGACAGTATTCGGTGAGTGATCTCTCCCAGACCTTAACCTCAACTGATGAGCCTTTCATTACATTTTCTCTCTCCTGTCCACTTTTGAAGGGGAGTGATAGAGTGGCTTTGGTGGGTGCCTGGCATCCAGCCAGGGTCAACTCACCACATTAGTTTTCACTTTTGTCTGCCGTAACACCCATACTCATGAACTTGTATGATGACTCCTCCTATGGCTGGCAGAACTCATGACTATTCAGTGTTGATGTGCAGCTGGCTAAGAGGATTATTCTAGCTGACTTGGAATAGTCAGATGACCATCAGGGAATGCTCTTCTAGTTCCACAGCCTGGTTCCCAGACCAAAACAAGTGAGAGCAAAACCAAAATCACATTTTTACATGGTAGTAAAGAAAGCTGAATATTCAATGCAACCTGATAATTTACAGACAGTGTTTAGCACATTGCAACTCAGTTTCTTACTGCCTACTCACCAGAGCCCAGTAGCTTGGTGTACACAGTCTCGTGAAAGATGATGACACCTGGACCCAAGGTTGACAGAGGAACATCAAGGCCACAGCGGGCTGTGGTAGCTTTTAGCTCCTTGGTGAAATGTTTTAAATAAGCCTCCGAGGCATCACCAAGGAACTTGAAGAGGTCATTGTGGAGCCTGTCAGCACGAGTACGGTAGATGACAAGGTCAGAGATGGCCAGGACCTTCAGCAGCAGCCGTGTTCTCTGGCTCAGGTTCACAGTGGCCCCCAGGAGGCCCTCTGTATCAATGACCACCACTTTGCGGACAGGGTCATAGGCTGCCCAGACTCCAACTGTACAAGACTCTTGGGCTGGAGACGTCTTGAAGACTTCCCGGCCATAGAAGAAAGTGTGGTTAAGGGTGTGAGACTTGCCATCCCCTGTGTTCCCAAAGATGGACACTACCTTTAGATGATGGTCAGGACTGCAGTCCAGTTTCTTAATGAAGTCTTCTTCATTCCTTACCTTCCAAAACAAAAACAGAGAAAACTATTGTAACTATGCAATTGGAGTAGACAATACTGAAAGCACAGCCGGTTTCAGGATTCGTAAGATTAGAGTTATTACTTCCTCTTCAGATTTCACCATAAGTTTCTGAAGCACCGGGAAGTACAAAGCAAAATATTAGATTGCAGTTTTGCAAAATGTACACGTTGATGGGATTTATGTTGTTCCATCATGTAGCTGTTTTGGAAGTGATGCCTCACTGTGATTACATGTCCAGTCAAATCTCTTGTACCTCTCCCCATTCCCTGAGGCAGCCCTTTCAGAGAAGGGAGCACAACCCTACTTCCGAGTCTGACAGAACAGACCTGGATCATGGCAGACTTTCTCAGGCGCATTGGTCTCCCAGGAAGCATCCAAATTCAGGTGTCAAAGAGGGGATTGCTTTTGTCACTTTAACTTACCTCATCCACAGAGGCTGAGCATGTGTTTGGGGAGAAAAATCTCTGCCATGCACTGTGCTGCACCTATCCAGAGCCAAGGGGCTCTCAGACACAGATTGTCCTGTTCCCACTGCTCTCCAGCTGCCTTCAGCTGGAAAGGAGGGGCAGAGAAGAAGGAGCAAAGTTGTGTGCTGGAGTCGGGTGCTCGAAGCAGGTCAAACTGGCTCTCACAGAAGTGCTACAACTACCTCAATGATCCATTTCACAGTTTACTGTATTGTACTTTCATTTTTAAAAAGCCCAAAAGAACACACACATACAAAACCAAAAGGCAGTGCAGCTAACTTCTCTTTGGCTTTGCATAGTTTCAGGGACAAGTGTCATGCTACCTAGGCTAAAGAACAGGGCATTTTCTGTTCAGATACTAGAGCAGCAGGACTAAATAAACAAGCAATGAAACAAGTTAGGGCTCTGTACAAGAGCCTGCCTTGATTTTGTTGCAGAATATGGCCTTGGTTTTCACAGGTTTCATGCTTCTGGCTGCATTTGTTTAGTCCTTGCTTTTTCTTCTTCCAACAGGTTTTATCCATATATTATGTGATAGGGAAGAATACAACAGAAGCACTTTTTGAGAAGGATTAAATTCACTTCCTTCATCCCAATTCCCTCCTCAAGGAACCCCATCAACTGAAAGGAGGGCTTCCATCCCTTCTCACCTGCCTCAACTTCTGGAAGCTCTTAGCAATTTCCCTCCTGCAAGTATAGTTGGAAGATCTCATGATCCATGATCTAGAAAGGCCATGAGGCAATAAATGGTTTCTTTGAATAAGTTTATTCTCAGATCAGCAAATTAGTTTGAGGCTCAGTCAGCCCCATTTGCTTTGGTCAAATCACCAGCAGCAGCACCTAGACTTTGAAGGAAAATAAAAATCAGCCAGTGTGCCAAACATGTCAAAAATAACCACTGTGCCAGATTGTGGTTGGGAACATCATTCACAATGAAAAACTGTGGGCTGCAGTAGCTTCTCACAGACTCAAACAATTCAAGGCAGACTCACAGTGTAGAAGAAAACAGGAAGCAGAGACATCAAAATGTTCTCAACAGAATCTTTCCTGGTGTCTGTGGGAGAACATCAAGATACACGCAAATTACAAGTGCACAAGAAAGGGTCTGCTTTTTTGGTAGGTGTGATTATTAGCTTATCATCAGGAAGGTAGTTTTGATAACAGATGGAGTTTTGCTAAGTGTCTATTGAGATGTCTCTGTGAATGAAAGCAAGTTCTTGGTTCATGGAATAGCTCCTAAAAATATTCACAGATTTGACAACACAATAATGTTATGGGTACATAAGCAAAAGGGAATATGAGAATGTCTTCTCCAAAATGTTTTGGTTTTAACTCCCACTTCCCAAACTTCTCACCAAAAAGGTGGCACATCCTTTTTGCCAGAGTCAATGGTTATGTACTCCCTGGACAGCACAAAAAAATAAAATTTTCAAACAGCTGCTTAAGTATTGTCAGGACAGCTCATGACTAAGGTCTTTTAGCCAGCACTGGTTATTACGCCGGTAGCAGTTTGAGAGAATTTGCAGAAGGGGCTGAGTCAGTAATGTCAGAAGACACACAGGACAGTAAAGACACCATAGGGATAAAAGTAGCTCTGAGATGCATTTCCACCAGTAAGGGACAGGAGTCAACTCAAAGTTACACTGAACATCAAATCATACACTCAAAATTAGTCCCTTCTAAGTTATCCCTTTCTAAGGTTCTAGACTCTTTCAGACCTCCTGAAAAGAGTTCTGAACAGACCTCAGGAGTGATTCAGACAAGGACAGGACATCTGATGACATGCAATGCAATTGCAGGAGCATTGTGCAGGAGCACAAGAATGCACCAAAGTCTAGTTAGTCCAGTGTTATGTCTCACAGGACTTGGTAACAAATGAGAGAGAACCTAAAACATGAAATGAGTAAAGGTTCCCTTGCACGCTTTACCAGTGCTCAGAAATCAGATGACTGAAGAATTCCTGAGCAGTGGTTATGCAGATGCTCATGTTTGGTAGAGAACCAGTAGACCTATCCTCCTTTGTAGAACCTAGTCATAATTTTGGATCCTGCAACATCCTTATAATAAATTCCATGTGGAGGGAGAACAAAACAAAAGAATGAGCCAATACAACCAAAAGAACCCCTTCTCTTTGAAGTTGGATATGCTTGTATGTCATTGGGTGCTCCTTGCTCTTGTGCAGTAGTTGACTTTAACCAATGCTGAGCACAGGAATGATACTCTCAAAGAACCATCCACAACAGTCCCCCTATCAGTAGTCAAGTTTACTTCCCTTAAGCAAGTTTCTTTAAGACATTTGAAGTCAGAGTGAGTGTAATAAGTGTCAAAGTACTAATCCCCATTGGGCTCATCAATTCCCACTTCTTTGTTTTGCTTCTCATCTCTAAAGAAATTTGTATGGTACCACCTCCTGCTGCGTGTGCCAGGGGTTTATGTGTCCATAACTGGGTCCCCTTCCACATTGCCCAAGAGCTCCAGATCTCTGACGTTAACAGCAGAGAGCAAACATGAAACCTTCCTTAAGTTGCACAACAATGTAAATTGAGAATGAAAACTGTATGTCTAACCCAAGACAAGAGTCATATCTCTTCAGTCCCTCCCTGATTTTGCCATTTCTAGTATCAGAGACTCATTTACACTTTTGTTATAGCTCTTAGGAAACCCTCTTCTAAAAAGAACAGTTTGAGAAGGATTCTCACACATGAGAATCCTGGTTAGCTTTCTTTGATAGTTGCTTTTGTATGACATTGCTTTTAGCAGCTGCCATACAGCTCCCCATGCAGGCCCTTCACCCAAGTTCAGCTGAACTGAAGGTGAAGGTCTTCAACAGGAAAAAACAGAGAATTGACAGCAAAAGTCCTCTATAAGGAGGGCACAAAAACTCATACCATGCTGCAGTGGAGCACTTTTAGAACTGAAGCTTCTTTATCACCTATACTTGGAAATCTGTTGTACCTAACATAACGTTTGCTGGATCTGAGCCCTAATAAAAGTAGAACCTTTTAGAAACAGAACTGCTAAAATGAAACAAGAACTGCTATGTCAGAGAGCTCTTCTTAAGAAAAAAGAACATTCCTGCCTATGACCTTCTTGGTAACAATGTTATTAAAATAAAAAAGTATTAAAAAGCCTAGGAATGAAAATCTGTAAAACAGAATGGAGCTTCCAATCACCTGTACTCATATAGATTTAAATCTGCCTCCAGCAAAACAAACACATTAAGAGAATCGGACATTTTTACCACTGTTTTCTCCTTTTAAGACTCTGTATGAACCCTTTAGGACTTGCTAATATTCATGGAAGTGGTGCACAAAGCGAGAGCTGTGCCACAACACACAATAGCTCAAAACAGAAATCAAGGATGCTTGGCATAGTATTAATCAGAATGCCTTCATTTGCTAGTCTTACACTGTCATTTTGACTTATGGTGGTACTTTTGTTGTTGTGTTTTGAAATCCTGCTCTTTGATTGACCTGATTTTAACTGAGTATTTTTAATAACTAAAATATATTTTCTGCAATCAAGAAAGGTATCATCACATAAATAACTAAATTTCTGCTCAGGGGTTATCAGGCATGGGAACAGGCAGCCCAGGGAAGTGGTGGAGTTACCATCCCTGGAGGTATTTAAAAGATGTGTAGATCTGGTGCTCAGGGACATGGTTTAGTGGTTGACTTGGCAGTGCTGAGTTAATGGTTGGACTTGACGACCTCAAAATTCTTCTCCAACTTAAATGAGTCTATGATTAGACAACCAGCACATGACAGTATCTTCTGATACACAACCACTAAGCCAGTAAGAAGGATATAAATTTTAACCCTTCTCAGTGAATGGAAACATAAGCTACAAGATTTGTAACAGCACATCCAAATGTATACCACCATAAAATTACAAATATCTGAGACAAATCAGTACAAGTGGTCAAACAATCAAGTGGAAAAAATAAATATTTACCTTAAAGCATTACTTAACAGTAGCACTACAAGTAATTCTGCACACAGTTCAGAATATATTTTAAAAAGATAATGCTTACAAGAGTTCAAACTAACACCTGAAATCAGAGGGAGAAACGGAAAAGAAACCTCAAAGATGATCTGCAACCTTTTAAGCAGCCCTGAACTTCTAAAACACAGAACTGAGACAATATTGGGTAATTGATCTTAAGGACAGACTATCATATCAATCATTAAACCTGGAAACAGAACAGATCTGTCAGATCTGCCCAGCTCAACACAGACCAGTTCTTTAATACACTAAATCTGTGTTTTAACTCTCAAAAACTGAGCTCCTATCCAGATGAAGATTCACATGAGAGTCTTTGCGTGCATGTCTAAAGCCCCAGGTCCTACCTTAAGGTCATTAAATCAGAATTTCAGTGTACATTGAAAACAAGAGAGAAATCTATAAAGCAGATTTCTTCCTCTAACTACACCCTGTAAAACTAACCTGAGAAGAATAAGCTCCACCACACTACAGCGTCGTCACCAAAATTCACATCTCTGCAGGACTTTTCACAATCGCTGCTGGAAAGGCAGTGCACAAATGCAAAAAAGTGCAACAGGCTATTAAAAAAGCAACTGGAAATTCCCTGCTTTTGCCCCAGGAGAAATTTTTGTTGATACCCACAAGTGTTTCTTGTTATCAAGTGACAAAAAAGATAGCTCCCTATGAAGAGGAGAAACTCTCTGCTGTGCAACCCATGACATCAACAGAGCTGTGAGACAGGCCTAGACCATAGTAATTCAAATCCTGTTTCCTCTCAGATCTTCGGCTAATTCAGGGAGCAAGTGACTTCAGGAGGTTATTACTTCCTCCCAGCTTTTAGAGACTTCCAGCCATCAGACAAGATTTTGATCATAAGCAGGTGCTCAAGAAGAATCAAGGCTGACTTTTCAGCCCAAGCATCTCTAGATTTCTGCCTTAGGTTGCCTCCTATACCTTTTCTTCTGCATGACTTCCCATGGAAAATATCCTTTATGCCATTATTCAAGTCTTCCACATATAACTTAAAATCTATAATTGAATTACACAGGCATATTTGATAAATAAGTGCCTTTAAAAGACAAATTTCTTAGAAGTTTGATGGAAATAGACAACAGAGTAGAAAAGAAAGACTCTAATAACCTTCCTGAGGAAACAGCATGTCTCATGGCCACCCCCTGCAGCTCCAAGATACAGCAGTAAGCTGAGCACTCATGCCCATAGGTGCTAGCCAGTAAGCATGCTGGCTGGTGCATGAAGCACATACACTGCTTCTTACCCAAAAGACAGAAAATTGGTACAAGCACTGGATAATGGGAAGAAGACATCTCAGAAATTAGACTTCATTAATTCTACCAGTCAAAGAGTTACTTGTTACTATGTAAATGTTTACAGTAGAAAAAGTCTTTGCAAAAGGGCTGTGTCAACAGATTAGTTTATAAAATTGTCTGTGTCATACTAGTAGTCACAATCTGGTATTCAGCAGTGAGTTATTAAACATTGATGAAGTAAACACTTAAATATATTAATCATTATTGTCCTCAGTAATCTCCTAGACTTCAGCCAAGCTGACAGTGGACATCATTATTTTCAGGACAGGAATCCTACAGAGCCTCAAGCCCAAACTGAAGGACCCGACACCAGATGCAGGGAGGGGACAGACACACCAGAAAGATCTAAGGTTAGATTTCAAAACTCCTCCTCAGCTTCAGCTGGTTTTGATCTTATTCCCCATGCTGGGTGCAGGCCTGGCTCAAGCAAAAGAAAGCATTTGTATTAGGGGTGTTTCCTAACCTGACGGGGTTTTTCCTGCTTATTTGCCTTCACTGCAGTACCACCTATGGGTTCTGTTGAGATCTGTTGTTAGCCTCAGTACACACCTAGGACAATACTGTCCCTGTACTGAATATGTTTTTTCAGACCAAAATTATCCCACAGCTCTGGCAAAAGCATTCAGGTTCAACATTTTCATGGGTTTGTACAGAGCTTAACACCATGAGTCTCAACAGGACCTACAGGTCTCTGCAATGAAAGGTAGAGACTGCCCATGTCTGAGGCCCATGTCTATCTATTACAGAACTCTTTCAGAGGCAAAGACAGAGTTAAATCCTGCTTAACAACCCTACCCAAAGAGAAAGATATCATTTCAAAGGTTTTAAGACAGTGGTGGAAAAAAGTTAAGGGGATAGGAGGTAATTCCATTTGACCAGACTCCTCCCTAACCCAAGAGGCAATATTGCCTGAAATACTGCTATTATCAGGTAAGCTAGCCTTGTAGATGACAGCTGAATTATACCAAACTTCTGAAAGCAGAAATAAGACTAGAGAGGTCACTAAACTGTTTGCTTGCTGAAAAACTAGTTTTGCAAGAACTCAAAACTAATAAACACTTTGAGGTAAATGCACCACATCCAGGTGAAGAGATATGCCCAGAAGACAGCAAGTCAATAAGAAAGTTCATGCTGTCTTCTTCAATTCTAAGAGTAACTAGATTACCTGTGTGGACACTACTCATACCACTGCCCTTGTAAGAAGGCATTTACAAACTTATTTGAGTAAGAGTTCCATTCTTGCTAGAAAACAGTTTCTCTGGTTATTTTCCCAGTTTCAGGGGATTTTGACAGGCAGGCCAAAGGACTCAATCTTCTGCCTTTATGTGATCCTACAGCAAAGCTTTAATGACCCAGGTAAAAAAGCCAGAAGTGTGTCCTGCAGTGACATCTGCCTCCCAGTGACCCCTGCAGAAGAGAAATGGAGGCGATGGAAAGGACATAAGGGCTACAAGACAGCAAGCTGATTTTTCTTTCTCGAATGTACCCCAAAGCACTCATATCCCACTCCTACTGGCAGCACCCAAGAGCCCAGAAGGATTCCCTGGAAAAGTGCAAAGAAGGGTACAGAAGAAGAAGCACTAAAACACTCCATTTTCTCCACCAAGACTATTATTTAGTTCAGAAACTGAATTAATTTCAGGGACTTCTTGAATGAAAGTGTGGCTAATTCCAGAGTGACTTGCTACCAGGGTCTCTCACCTGTGACATGCTCTCCTCCTTCCACACTTGCACTCATGTCAGCATATGAACAAAAGAGACAGGAAGGAAGCAAAATATTTTGCTATAATTAATGTCCAAAAGAACAGCATCATGAAGAAGGTGCAAGACTGGTTCCAGGGAAAAACAGCATTTGTAAGTTGCTGTATCAAAATTAGCTAAGGGTCAGCCTCAGACTGTCAGAGGAGCTGTGTGTTTGTTAAATGGATGGCTCTCCTATCTTCTAAAAATAGTCTTCAAAATACTGGTATATGCCCCGTGGAAGAAAGAACACTCCTAACCAGCAATTGCTAAGTAGTTTCTCTACTACTTTATTCCAAGGACAGAAAAACAGAGCACTTTAATGTAGGTGAACTGATAACAGACTGGGATGGGAGGAATACTGAAAAATAACAAAGTAATAAGAGAAAAATTCCTACAGTGTAGGACAGTAAACTCCCAAAAATACTTTGGCAAGAAAACCTCTCTAAAGCACAAAGAGGAGGAAAGCTCATCTATAGCACATCAACAGCATCAAGGGACAGAAATTATATATCCTGATCCAACAGATCGCACTGGCCTAAAAACTCAGATCCTTCAACATTTTTTCTTCATCCTTTATATCCACGGCAAATATACTAGTTCTGACTCAGTTTACAGAAGATGGACTAGAATTCCCAGGAACTTACAACTGACTGTGCTCCCCTAAAGCACAAACAAAAAAAGAAAAAAAAAAAGAAACACCAGAAAACACACTCCCCCAACAACAAATCAAGCAAGGGTGACAGAGGAACTAGCACTATTTGCTAGACAAATGCAAGAAGTCAGATTTAAGAGATCATGACCTTCTTTCAAAAGAGAAGACATATGTTAGTTCCCATCAACTGACAAAGAATACTTGACAAGAAAAAGCATTCCTTGAAACTCCATTCTCTCACGCCTAGACTTTATCCAGGCTCAAATCAGTAAGTAATAAGGAAAAATCCCAGTACTTCCATCAGGTTTACAGCGGGAGTGAGAAAAGCAAAGCAGCTAGCAACCTTGCAGTTATCACTATGTATGTGTAACTTTTTAACAGAGGCCAGAGGAGGACACATGGACTATTATGCTGTTAGCAATGGGTATTTAATGATTGTACTAAAATGGTCTGCATTTAAATAAGGGCTATGGGTCCTTTTGCTTTATCTTAACTGCCTGCAAAGCATTACATAGATGCTTGCTCATGTTTGCTGAGGGGAAGAGCTTAATCCTTTAGGTGTCTAGCCCTGCTAGAAGGAACAAGAAAAAGCCTCGAGGAATGGCACTAGATTTAGGAAGTTGAGATATCTATTGGCACAAGAGAAAGACCCTGCAAACTGAAGAGAGGGAGCTCATATGGGTATCTCAGGGGAGACATAGCAATAAATGTACACTCCTTCTCCCACATAAAATTACACTCCAGGGAAAATCAGTTTCGCAGCTAGGCAGAAGGAAGCCTTTCTTTTCTTCTAGTCTCCTTAGAAAGTCAGACTACAAAGTCAGTAGTTTTTCTTTGCAACCCATAGATTGGGTAATTTCTTGTGCCAGAGCTAGTTTCTGTCAAAGATCAGTGAACTCTAAGGCAGATTACTAATAACCAAGCATGTCCTCTGTCTTCTGGGGTCAGTGAAAGACTTTTTCTACTTCTGTTAAGCATATGTGCCAAGTCCTCAATTAGGGCTTTGGACAAAGTGTTATCATAGAAGCCATTAGTAACCCTACAACCAAGTTCTGATCCTGTGGTAAGAACTCCCAACATCTGTTCCCCAAGATAAAAATACCAAGCTGTTGTTATCCCCTGTTAAGCATTCCTCCCTGCCTCAAAAATAGTAGTAAATAAAGTTTGTTGCACAATGGATGCATAACTCTCTACTTTATGCTAAAGGGCTCTTTTGTGAGTGTGTTGCACAAAGACAAAGCAAAAATGGAAACTATTCCAGAAACTGCATAAACATAAGTACAGGAGACAAAGACAGATACAGGTGAGTAGAAAAGTTCATGGGACAGTAAGAGAGTCTCAGGACTTGAAACAAGTATCACAACCTGAATCATGCTTTTATTGTTGTATTTCACTGTGTTTTTCTTAATAGATACACAAATACCCATTAAATAAATACCAATTAATTGATTTTGTGAGGTCTTATGGGAAGTGCCTCCTGTGTGCAAGTACTAGTGACAGCATAATGATATTTATTTGAGAATCCAGTAAGTTAGAGATAAGATAGGAAAGCTGACATCTTGACAGAGCAGATCAGGAGATTCAGTTGAGGGATTGACACATATCAAAAAATAAGGTACACAGTTTGAGTCTAACGAGGCAAAGAGGAGATGTGGAAGATGTAACAAGCACAGCAACAAGAAAAAAGCGATTGACTGAGGAAGTAATCCCCACAATATTGTTCTCAGATGAGCAAGGAAGATACACTGTGTCAGAGCCAATTAGCAAACAGATGCTGCAGTTATCAAGAACAATTTGATTGAAGCTTCAGCTTTAGAGATGCAATAGATAAGGCCAAAATTTTAATACAGTGTACAGAGAAACTGCATATGGGAGTTTGAGAAAGAGTGCCTAGAATGGGGTCTAAACTGCAGGTGATGCCAATTTGTAAAACAGTCAAGATTTGTTTTCTAATAGAAGTCAATAAGGTCTTATGAGGAGCAACAAGTCCTGGAAGAAGGAAGAAAAAGTTAATCATGTAGGTCAAGATGGCTGAGGACTAACTCATAAGAGTTGCAAAGCATTGTGGTGTGTGAGACAGCTGGGGCTGGACTCCATGACGAACTACCTCCCTCTCTGTTCTTCCACAGACTTGCAATGCCAACTTGAATTTAACCTTTGACAGCATTTTTTTTAACATGAGACAACCAACCTCTTTTTGAGGTGCTCAGATATAGTGCTGTTATGCTGAACATCACAGAGAAGTTTGTATTTCACAGATACAAACTTCAGTTACCATCAGTTTTCTACAAACAAGCAGTGGTTTAAAACGGGACCTTTACTGTCTACGTGGATTTGAACAAGCACAAGAAGTCCTCAGCTTTCTGAGTTCATGGTTATGCCTGCAAAGCACAAAAAGCTTTGAGCAGGCCAGCACATCTGTGCAACATGGCACAAAGACAATTATGCAGATCTCAGAATTATCATAGCTGTATCTGTGTAGTGCTCAGCCCAAGCTGAGAATTTCCACCTCTCAGCTGAACTAATTTGCTCAGGCACAGCTCCTTATGGATTAATCCACATTGCTTCTGGATCTAGAACTAGAGTCATTTGCTTACAGACTGTAAATGTTCTTCAGTTTCAGAGCTACCACCTCCAAGAAGCCAACAGGAACAGTGAGATGAAACTTAACCGCTTGAGCTTAACAACTCCAAGTTCCAAAGGAAACTAAAACACAAATCTTTTGGCCTTGTGCTCATTGATCCACTTTCAAGTTAGATGTTTGTAAACAAATGTACATCAGTGATTACCTCAATCCATCATCTGCTGCTCAGCAGTGTAACTAGTTCCACCTAATCTTGGGGAGGGGCTGTAGGTTTTAACATTTGTCATTTTGTAGCTTTTAACATTGCTATGGCAGAATCTACCATTGATAGCAAATCAGCAGTTTCCTCTCTTATTTCCCAACTAATGCAACAATTTTCAAGTTACAAAGGTCATTAAACATGGCTAAAGATAGCTGAACTACATAATTCTGTTAAATCGTTATCCTGTCTGCTCAAGTGTAAAAAGCTACACACCCTCAAACTCTGAACCTCCACATTTCAAGTTACTAATATTTTGGCATTTTTGGACAAAAAGTTGGTTTAAATAAAAACATTCTCATTATTTCTCCCCAAGTAATGACAAGCACAAAATAAAAGACTGATGATCACTTCCCAATAGCTAAATTGGCTCCTTGATATTATCAAGGCCAAAAGATGACTACTTAGCTCTGAAGACATCTTCTGTGGCATCCAACAGGCCTTTTTAAATAAAGGTCCTCGTGCTCACTAGCAGAAATATCACTATAATAGCAAGCACTCTTTAAATTCCAGCTGCCAGAAAATAATTTAATTGAAATCTCTCAAACTGCTTTGACTCTGGCTGTGAGATGTCACATATGTATTCTGCTGTGAGGAAGGGAAGATCACTCCAGATGGAAGAGTTCTGATTCAACATCTTGATAGCGAAATAAGATCATTTTTGGAGAGCTTTTTCAACCCAACCCTGTTCTGACCAAACTGCTGTGATCTGATAAAGGACCACTGCTGTCCCAATAAGGAAGTTGGCTTTATTGCCCATGACATTTAAATAGCAAATGCACTTGGTTGCAAGAGGCAGCCAAAGGTCTTCCTCAATAAGGCTTACAGATCCATGAGTATAAATATAACTTAAACCAGTACAACCACACACAGACACAGTTTGTGAGCAGCTTTCCAGGACAGCCCTGTTCCAAGGAATTTCAGAGCTTGCTCTAGTGGCTAGATGAGGATTATTGTAAAGTCTGCATCATAAAGTAATAGTTGCAACTGTCATGCATTATGAGGAAATGTGTGTGTGCTTAGGGCTTGGAGATATACAAACTCAGGACTGCTACAACACCTGAAATTCAAGCACTCAGTTTACAGTCACTGCTGTCCTGCACAGTGTGTTTTCTATGTCAGTGCACCATAAGAACTGTAATCCTTTCCTCCAGGGGAGCAGGCCTTCCCTGGAAGCATGGGTACATTAAATTAGAGCAACGAGATACTGAATCTCCGAGTCACTACACGTTTTCTTTCAGTGTCTCCTGAATGAGGCCTAACACAGAGGATGCAAACTGGAAGTCAGAAAACAAAGTTCAGTTTTAAGTTGTGTAATCAATATGCTCTGTGGCCGTCACACATTTTGCCTTGTAAAGTGCTTACCAAATGTAAGGGCCAACAGAAGAGTTCTATAACTCCATATATTGAATGCTAGACTTTCTAAAATGGTGTCTCCTGGGAGGTTGTTCCTAGTCAACTAGTTCCTATCATTTTTATCAGCAGGCCTAGCCCAATGGCAATTTCTCCCTCTTTTACCAGAAGGCTAAGATGTAATAACACTCGTGACAAGCAATATAGCTTAACCATGGTGTTTGTAGGACCTGGATGGAACACTTTGGAGACTTCCTTCCATTTTGTCCTTTTCTAAAAAATCAGATGGATTTACTGGTGGCTGAAGGATGGTAGCAATGGGCTGTAGTCTTGCACTAGCACTATTTGGTACAGTGCCCGCTCCTAGTCATACAGTAGGAAATTGTCTGCCAGCACTCCCATTTGCAGAATACCTACTGCAATATAATGTATTCAATTTTGTTCAAGAATGATCAGCATCCTGCGCAGACAGCTCTTATCTTGTGTGCATCTCAGTACAGAGTCAATTCTTACACCAGCTTTGCTTACCAAGCCTCTTAGAGGAAGCTCTTGCCACCCATAAGGTTTTAATGAACTTGACCTTTTGAGGAACTTGTGAGCAAGGCCACTCCAAGGCACTCTTTTTAGCCCAAGATGCTCAGTGACACTTGCACTTTACCAGCCATCATTTTGGTACCATTGCTGCCAGTTACATCTCAAGTATTAACCACGTATAACGGCAGCCTGTTAGACTAGGAAAGAAACTAAAGATGTTGCCTGTTCACAACAAACCATAACAGTTCTTACCTGAATCTCCTCAGTTTCATCCACCAAAAGGAAACTCACAACTTTCTCTGTCATCTTCCTTCTCTTGGTCTCCTCATCCATCCCCTCCTCCTCTTCCTGTTCTTGGGCTTTGCCAGCATGGTACACAGTGACAGGGTGCTTCCTCCTATTCCCCCCAGCATGTGTTCTCTTCTGACACTCCACGCAGAGGTTGATTTTGCACACCTGGCACCTCACTGCTGCTATCTGCCTCGAGCCTGTCATGCTGGCATGCATTATGTTCCCATTGGCACCTTTGCAGGAGTCACAGTAGGGGACGTGGCCGGGCCTTATACGGGTCCGTTCGTGGTTCCGTAACCTTTCTGGCTGGTGCAGCTCTTCTTCACAGCGCTGGCACTGCAGGCTCCTGCACTCATCACACTCAAAGATTGCTTCATCTGTCCCACTGCAAACATAGCTTTCCTGGCACAGGAGTGTCGTGTTCTGTCCTTTCTCTGCAGTTTGTGTGTGGGCACTCATCTTCAGATTTCTTTAAAGCAATGTTTTTCCCCCGTTTCTGTTTCAAACAATGATATGTGTAAAAGTCAGTTGGAAATTCAGTATTTTCACAAAAGAAAGAAACACAAGATGAATGTTGTCTGTACTTAATTTTAAATAATTAATATATGTTTCTGTAAGATTCGTACACTGACCTGCCTTGCAAGAAGAGTGTTGTTAAGTGCTAATGAAGTTTTCTTCCTCCAAAATAAACTTAGCGTGGCTGGTTTCACATATTATTATACCCAAATGCTGGTGTACATTCTTTCTCTGCTTAGCTGTCTAACATACTGTCAGTGATGGGAAAAAAATCCCAGTCTGGTGTACTTCAGCAGATACAGCAAGTATTTCCCTGAAGCTGAGAACGGAGACAGCTGGTGACACAGAGACAAAAAAGGCATCAGAAATGCACAAGTGCATATACATGTACACACACACACAAAAGGACCGTGTCAAGACTAGAAAATTCTCTGCTTTCACTCCACAGCTAAGCTCCTCCTTCAGAGAGTTCACAGTATTTATTTGCTGGGAATTTCCTGATGTGCCTCGCCAGATAAACAAAAATCCGCTCTCTTTGTGCGCTCCTTCTAGTAATGCTGCAAGACGATCGCTACGGCGGCCAGGCTGACAGACGACGGATTTTCTCCCTCTCCCTGCGCCCCAAGTTGCCAGAGCAGAGCCCCGAGACCAGCGGCCGTCGAAGGCAGTCCGCGCACCCCGCCGCCGCCTTTGTCTCGACCGCTGCCTCCGGGCCGCCTCCTCTGCTCCCAGGCAGCGCGGAGCCCCTCTTGGCTCCGGGATGACCCTCGGCGGCCCCTCTCCCCGGCAGTCCCGCGGCCCGGGCGGGCGCTGCCCCGCGGCAGCCGCACTTGTGGCTCGGCCGCCCGCGG
>VZRZ01006846.1:220729-242860 GCA_013398175.1 Climacteris rufus | reverse complement strand
GCTGCGCCCGGCGCCGCGCCGGCCGCCCGGGAAGGGGGAAGCCCCCGGGTTCCTCCCGCCGAGCGGCAGCAGCGGGCGGGAGCCGCGGCGGGCCGGGAACAAAGGCGGCGCGGCGCGGGGCGCCGCGAGCCGGGCTATTGTTTACAAGCCGGCGGCCACCTTTCTTCCCCTTCCTCCCGCCGGCACCCGGTGACTAAGGACTCGGGTCCCGGCCGCGGCTTCCTCCTCCCCCCCCGTCCCCTCCGCGCCCGGGGGGGGTGTCCCGGTTCTCCTGCCCCAGGGGCCGACCATGCAGTCGGGGCGCCCGGGGGAACTGAGCGGGGCAAGGCAAGGCCGGGCAGGACCCGCGCCCCCTCCACCCGCTCCCCTCGTTGTCAGCCGGGATCAGCTGATCGCGGGGAACTTCGGGGTTATTTTCTCACCGCGGAGACGGGAAGGCGGCGGGCAGGAGGCGGGGCGGCGCTGGCACGCCGGGAGCTGTAGTCAGGGGGCTGCACCGCCCCGGGCTCGCCGAGCCGGCCGGGAGGTGCAGTGCCCGTGGCGGGCAGGCGCGGTGCCCCGACCCATGAGGTGACCCCGAGGTTTTCTTCTTCTCTGGTTTTGTTTTTGCTCCCCTGTCTCGCACCTGCCTGGGTCCCCCGAAGAGCTGAGCCGGAGGAGAGTAAATAGCCCCCAGCAGGGTTTGAGGAGTGAAATTCATAGCGAAGCTCTCTCCTCCCACCACCTGGAGAACGACCCAGCGGTCGCTCCCAGGCCTCCAGGTCTGGCAAATGAATGGATCACGGTGTCCGCCTGAGGAGCAAGCACTTGGAACCCGGATTTCATGTGCCATTTGTGGGTTTAAACGAAGTCTCAACAAGGAGAGCTACTGGTCACTGTCATTGTGGCCTTTGCTCTTTTTTTTCATGACTGTAGCCTCAACCTATAGGTGAAAAGCCATCATTTATATAACTGAGACTGGAGGTCCAAAACAGAGGCACATACCTGTCAAAACATGGCAGAGTCACTGTCACAAACTGGAGCTGTGGGAATGGGCAGTGAACGCCAGACATAGATGGTCAAAGAAGCCACACAGTGAAGAAATAACCTTGGCCAATAGTGGGTCCAGTGAGCTGTTGGCTCATGGAGTGCTATAAGAAAATAATGAGCTATTTTTCCTTGGCTGTACACGTATACAAAAGTATGTGATTTAGATAATATGCAAAATATTTTTGTTGTAGCACAGCCAGTACACAGGCAATTTCTCTTCTAAAGTAAGAAGACTGGAACAAATGCTAATGGTTACTTCACCAGAGAAAGGATATGCACTGTTTTCCTTCAGTGGGTGTTACATGTTAATAACCACTAAAAGGCAGAAATAAAGTATCCCATCCTTTGGTCCCCTGCTTTGGTTGTGGCCAGATCATTTCAAGAGGGAGCCAATTACACAGTTGGATATCCATGTGAAGGCAGTGATTGTGAGTTTACCTTTGAAGTATTATCATTTCACAAAACTGAGTCAGCAGGTCCAATCACTGTGAAAATGAGGCATGGGTCAATTTTCTAACGAAGAGTGACTGAGAATTCAAGTGTATTGCTGAAGTACTTTTGTTCTACTAGATTGTACTATATATATATTTGTGTAGGCATATACATGATTTAATTATTTATCTTTTATGCAGCTTAGTTATGATGAATGACTGAAGACTGGCACAGTAATTCTCTTCCCCCCTTCTCTTTCATGCTCTTAAAATAATGTATTTTCACTCAATATTTTGCATAAGAGAGTAATAAAAAAGATTGACACAATAGGCTGCCATCTATAGGAATAAACCTTTGCTGAACCAAATGTGTTGAGACTGAAAAAAAATCCTGAATAATGTATATAACCAATACATATGAGGTAGAAATTTTAAATCTCAGTGCTATTCAAAGGAGCCAAGGAATGAGATCAACGACTGGCATCTAAGGGATCTTCCTCTAAGTGGCTGTATTTAGACTGGTAATGTGATGGAGGGAGCAATTAAAGGGTATGAGGGAGACAAAATGCATATATAATGTTTAAAATGCATAGACTAGAAACAACATGACTCTTGTACCCTGAGGTGCTGCCTAACACATTTGGGATGATTTCTTATGCTTGAAATACAAGACAATTGGCAGACATAAAAAGCAGCTCTTTTAATTTTGGCCTTAATATTTAAAGCCATCTACTGCACTCTTAAAGATTGGCTTGGGCACGAAACTCTGGAGTTTGCAGTGAGGAACTGAAGAGAATGAACTGTGCTCAGTATATGGAAAGGGAGCTCTGTTTCATAACTGAAAGGCAGGAAGAAAGCAGATATTTTTAAGGGTGGGTAATTCTAAAATACCATAGCAGAAAGAGTAAAGATGGGAAAGCAGCTACATTTACTTCAGCTTCTGCTGATATTCTTCCTTGACTAAGAAGGATACAGGAGGCTAAAGCTGATTTGTATAAAAAGAAAAAATGCAAAATGGCCTAAAAAAATGAGTATGTACATGAGCAAAGCCTTTACAATGTTTTCTGTAAATAAAAACTTACTACAGCAGTACAAGTGCATTGGGGATTCACATTTCTTTTTCAAGCTCCTGTTGTCTGAGACAACAATATAGAAAGAGAATACTCCAAAGATTTTTGTTATGCCCTTTCTCTTTTCCTTGGTTTTCCTAGGTATGTTTATAAATTATTTAAAATATTATCAGTAGTCATATTGCAGTTACTAAATTTGTACTAGTTAGGGGGAGATATGCAGGCTGTTTGGAATGAGCTGTAATTAATAGAAAGTAAAAAAGCTGTTTCTGATGGGGGGAAGGAATTGCATTCAAACTTGAAGTATTTCTGAAATCTGCTGCTGCTAAAATATTTACCCTTACACATCATCTTGTAAAGCAAGGTGACGAACAGGACCTTAGTTCCAGCGCAGTTGTTGGCTGTTCCGCAGTACATATGACATCAGCCAGGTAGTTCAAATCAGCTTTCTACTGAAGAAGTCAGTCTGCTTCAGATGTTTTTCTTGCTGTTACAGGTGGAGATTTTGTCATTCGACTCTTGTCTTTTGAGCACTTTTCCTTAAACAATGGAAAACATAACGTGTTTTTTCCTTAGCCGATCCAACATTTTTTTAAACAGCTTTATGCACATTCATTTTGCGGTCTACCTCATAATAATCTGAAAGATCATGTTCCTTTCATTCAGTCACTTCCTCATTCCACCTGCAACTCCTTGCAATCAGCGGTGTAACAACAGCAATTGCTGTCTTGCATGTAATGTTGAGGGAAATTGTACATTTTAAATTGTCTCTTAATGGAGTCTAAATGGTGGAAGTAGGTCAGGAAAAGTACCGACTGTAGACCACGGCTAGGCCCAACAGCACAGTGACGTCTTTCTGATGAGCATACGGCTGCCTAACGCACCGGTATTCGCTCTTTTTGCTGTGTAATCCTTAGGCCTTTTACAGCAGATAGAGCCATCCATGAAAGCCATTTGTATCGTGAGCTGCATCCCAAGCAGCGTGGGCAGCAGGCCGAGGGAGAGGATTCTGTGCCTGCGGTAGAACCGGTCCCGACCACCCTCACGGCCAGGTCGCAGCTCAGCCTGGCCTGAGTACCTGGCTGAGGGGGTCAGGGTCTGCAACCGTCCCAACCCAGAGCGCCGCCGCTTGACCTCAACATGGCGGAGCTGCGGGTCGGGTCACAGCTCCGCGCAGCCTGCCCGCACCAAAGATGGCGGCAGCGCGCATGCCCCGTCGCTCCCCCCGCCCTTCTACCCGCCGCCGCTCTATGGTCGGCCGCGTTACTGCCTGGGTGCGCGAGGGGGCGCTCTGGCACGGCCGCCTCTGTGGTGGCGCGGCGCGGTGCACGCCGGGCCGCTGGCGGAAGGGGAGGGTCACATGACCCCGCGCGGCGCGGCGGCAGCGGCTCGGCGCGGTGTGTTCGCGGCCTAGCGGGGCCTCAGCCGGCCCAGCGCCTCCATCCCTCGTTCCGCTCCGCAGCCGAGGGGTAAGAACCGAGCGGCGGCGGGGGGAACAGGGAGGCAGGGAGGGAGGGGACCCGGCGGTGGCGCCTCGGCTGCCCGCTGGGCGGAGGTACGGCCGGGGCCGGGCCGAGGCCACTGGGCCGCGGCGGGCGCCCGCTGGAGAGGCGGCTCGGGCCTGGACGGGGCGTGGAACGAGCGAGCGGCCTCGGGGCGGTGCTCGCGAGGCCCGCTCACATCCTCTCCCCCTGGGACGCGTGGGAGTCCATTCCGCCGACCTCGGCGGGAGGGACGGGAGCGGTCCCGCGGGAGGCGAGAGGAGCCCGGGACGAGGCCCTCCGCCGAGCTTTGCTGGCGCCCGACGCTGCTCTCCAGCCCGGGCCGGGCTGCCTCGGGCAGTGGATGGGTTTTTTACTGTTCCACGTCGAGGAAGCAGATCCCAGTAGGAAACGAGCAGTATCGCGACAGGGAAGTTAATTGTCTTTAGTGTGGACTGGGGGGTCCATCTTTAAAAAAAAAAAATCTTAAAACGTGTGCTCGTGCGTAAAAGAATCAAGAGTGATTCATCCGTGTCAGTACCAGTTGTGATGTTCACACTGCATGATTTTTTCCTGTCTTTTTCCATTGTAGAAAAATACCTTTGTCTGCCTGAAGGAAATGAGAGGTTTTTGTTTAAACACAGGGAATATCCTGAGCACAACTAACTTTTTTTTTATAGCTCTTAAATGGCCTTACAGAAAGTGAAATCTCAAAGGTTTAATAGTTCTTAGTCCATTCAAATTAAAATACACACACGTGGAATTTTAGGGTTTTTGTGTGTGTGCAGAAAAGCATTGCTTCAGGTATTGCATCAGCATTTGTGGAGGTGCTCTAGAGCAAACTAGCAGGAAGAATAGGACAGTTTCTTACTTTTCCTGTAAAGGAGTGTCATTGTACAGAATGCTTCGAATTTCCCTGCTTCTCTGCCTCTGAATGCCCATTTGCATAAGTGTTGTAATGCCACAACCAGGTTTGTGTTTTTGGGAAGAGTCAATAGCCAAGTTAGAATGAAGAGTCACGGAAAGTCACTTATTTCACTAACCAGGACTTTATATGGATGCAGAGGCCCAGAATTAGGAATTAAATCAAAGATCTTAAAGTTCTGATGACATACTTAACGGAGCCCC
The DNA here is from genome assembly GCA_013398175.1 of Climacteris rufus. Classification (NCBI taxonomy): domain Eukaryota; kingdom Metazoa; phylum Chordata; class Aves; order Passeriformes; family Climacteridae; genus Climacteris; species Climacteris rufus. The sequence goes on along the minus strand of VZRZ01006846.1, from coordinate 237,721 downwards.
AGTTAAAGGGCTCTCTGACTGAGGCTTTGGTTTGGATAAACATGTTGCTTTTTGTGTTGCTTCATAATAACGGTTTGGGATGCAACTATTCTGCAGCAGTTACTAAACACTTCTAGGTCACCTCTGAAAAGCAAACTCGAGCAAATGCTAGTGTTTTTGTTCAGAAATATCTATACCTAGGAAATCTGTAATATGTTTTATCTCTCCCCATGTCTGTTGTATTTAACATTTAAACCTTGCTTAGCTTGCAGACGATTCTGCAGAAAACTCTAGGGGTCTGTGAAAGTTGTCATTTTCACGGAGAAAACCACTTGGCTTGAAATAGAAGATTTTTCTTTTAGGGAGTTTTTTTTGATGACAAGCAATAATACAAGCAGCATCTTTGTTGGGTGACAAACCAGGAGCTTCTTTTTATCATGGAATGGCTTAAATATCCACACATCGTGCAGAGACTAGTGCAAAAGCCTGTGTGATAGTACTGACTTTAACAGATTGGTTTGTTGCCTGTGTTTTTTCCTGCCTGCACAACTGTTTTGTGCAACTTATTCTAGACTAAGGGTACAGAGGTTTTTTTGCGGTGCAGAAGAATTGTTTTGGGAAATTTTTGAAAATAAGTTAAAATCAGATAAAATTGAATCAAACTAGACCACTGTCTAGACACTGCCAGTGCTGTCTATGGCATTTCATGTATGTATTCTTAAAACACCTGAAATTTGTTTATGCATTAAGACTTGAGGGTTTTTGCAGTCAGTTTTAATTTTGTTTAGTGTAACAGCAGTAAGTATTGTAACTTTGCTTCATGGGGAATTTAACTGTTTTGATAACAGTTTAGATGTTTTGCAGGTTTTAAAATAAAATTTCTGATGTTAAACAGAGATACTAAGGATATTAATCCTGTGACACTGGTAGAATTATGATGCTGCCCTGAGCAGATGATAGAATTGTCAGTTTAAAATACATTAGTTACCAGCAATTTTTATTTAACTTACATGCTGCTTATGACATACCTTTTCACCCCTTTATTTTAAAAAATGGGGTCAGTATAACAGAAGGATAAAAGAATGTTGTGATTTAAAAAGAAATTACTGCATTAACAGTGCAGCCAGACAAGTACAATCTCAGTCTGCTCTTATTGGGACTCTTGGGAGTTGGAGATAATGAAGAAGAAAAGGGCAGCAATGTCTGGATGATGGTGACCTTTGTTTCATAGTAGCTGGGAGTTCTGTGTGGTCTCAGACACTTGATTCCAGCCCTCAGGCCAGCACATGCTTAGCTGTAAGTCAGAGCCAGCATGCTCCTTGTGGACAGAGCTCCGTCCCAGCAGGATCACCCCATGACAGGATTAACAAATCTCAGTGGATTTTAGCAAACCTTAGAACCATATGGATATCCCTGTACTGTCTCCATGTTGCAGGAGATTGGTGCAGATGGCTCTGCGTGTTGCTTGGTTCCATCAGGACTTACTAACTCAGAAGTGCAGTGTAGGAAAGCAACTGAACTCCTTCTGGGCCAAAGTTGAACCTGGAATATTATAGCTTTGTTTATGTAGCACTTGCCTTAGTAGCTCAGTCTGTTTTTGAGCTGGGTCTGTATAGAGTAAGCTTAGATGTTTTGTCATCCATGACGTAATTAATCTTCATGTTAGAAAAATGGCCCAAGGCTAATGAAGCGTGCACCTACGTTCCTGTGTGAACTTGGATTAAGGGTGTGCTCTTGAAGGAAGTCTCCCAGTCATCATCACTTAAGAAATCTTTATTTCCTTGGTTTGCACTATTCCAGTGAATAAGCTGGATTCCTTTTGGATGAAAATGTGTTGAAAAATGCACTCTTCCCTACAAACAAGCAGTTTGCAGTGCAGTGGACCTCCCCAAAACAAGTAGTGGGGACATTAGGGTCTCAACTGCCATTAGGTTTGTTTAACACATGTTGTTAAACACACACTTGTTCTTGTTGTATTGCCCTGCTTGCTGGCACAGACACAGCTTAAATTGACTGCACTTTGAGTCTCAGAGACTTGACACAAATCCATCATTTTAGGGGTTAAAGAAGTCATTTTGGTATTTTCAGTGACATGAAGCCCTATGATCACTTCTTTCCTTTCTCATGTATTTTTGTGACCACTGTAATATTCACACAAATTAATCTCTTGCTTTAAGAGCTGCTAGTTAAAAATGCAGCTGTCAAGAATGCTGCTTACATTCAGTTTCACTAGAAGCAAATACTTCTGTAAGTCAGCTGAGGTTTTAAAAATACATCAGGACTGTTTAGTTTCTTACTTAGGCTTTTGAATAAATTGGGGAAGTTGGAAGATCACCATATGCATTACTGAGATCACAGTAAACGTATCAGACACTGATCATGGAACTGTACTGGCAGGGTAGTAGTACAGTGTGCAGAGAAGTCCAAGATGCTGTTCCCGAGATGTCGACAAGTGTATTCTACATGGAGCCAGCTTAGCATCTCCTAACTTTTCATACCTAACCATTTGTTAGAGCCCTTCTAATTGTTTGGACGAGTATCTACATTTCCAGTGTGTTCTCTGGCTCCTGACAGAAAAGAATGTGCTATACAGTTGCCTTCGTTGTAGAATCTTGGATGCATCTTCCTCTCTTGTCCAGATCTCTCACTTCTCCAGTGAGCAGTTTCAGTCTTGGTATCTGTTGATCCTCACAGCTTTCTTAATGGAAACAGAATTTAACTGTTCTCTCTGCTAGTTTCCCATTAGTAGTTAAACAGAGCAGTGAGAAAGAGTCCAAGATTTTCCTTAGTTCTCCTTTTGATCTTCAGTGCCACAGGCAGCAGAGTTCCTAGGATTAGTCCATGCAAGAATTGTCAGTAACAAGGCAGCTTTCTAGCTGCTGTGAAAAAAATGGTACAAATGCGGAGGTGAAAAAAAAGAGCAGAGTGCTTTTAGTGAAGTGGATTGTTGAAGCCCGGTGTACAACAGTGTGGTTCACATCATCTTCCTGGAAGATTAAAAGACTAAGACTAAGTTCTCTTCATACTATCTTGTTCTTTTTATGCAGCAACAGTAACTTCGTTGGCTGCTACATTTTTACTTTTTAAATTTAAAGTATTAAAAAAACCCAAAAAACATCTTCCCTGTAGATATGTAACATCCACTGGGAATGGTATGTTTTAGCATCTTTTAATTCAAAAACTGTTTCAGCTCTTAGTCCCAGGCTTATTTTGTTGGCATCTCGAAAATGGTGGCTCAGATAAAGTGCTTGTCAGAGCGAGAGGGGATTGCACCTACATGCAGCCTGGAAAATTGCTTCCCCAATTGTTCTTTTATGTTTTTTAGAGACCACGCCTTAACGTCTTGTGGACCTCTGATGGTGTAACTCAGTTCTAGCCTGTTTAGAACCATTTCAGGCCCAGTAGCTTATTGTTGCCCATCCGCCCCAAACAGCTTTGAATTTTATTCAGTTGCCTATCAGCTTGTGGTATAGATAAGAACTGAAAACCGTAAAGATCTTAATTTAGTGCCTTTCCCGTTTGCTATTTTTTTTAGGTGTGAGACTTCCAAGTAGTGATACCAAGGCAGATAAGGGAGTTCTGTTCCCTTCTGTACCATACAAGTTCCAGATTCTAGATGAATGTCAGCTGATGTGCACGTAATCTGATGAGACAATAAACAATTTTTAAAAAATAAAATGGCATATATATTTGCTGCTTTTCTTTGCCTATACAGTTTCAAAAATTCAAGAATTACAGAAAGAAAATGTGTTCTTAGGCGTATGGATTCTAAGAGGGAGGGGAGGTTTTATGTTTATTATATTGCATAAAAACTTTATTGAACTGTTGAAAGAATGTTTGCATTTGTTCTCTTGTTTCTTTTGCCATCTGAGACCTCATGTCACAGAAGTGTTCATTGCTTTGCCTGGTGAGATGTTGGTAAATGCCCTTTGGGACCAATTAATGAATGGCCTCATCACATACCTGATGTAATTGATGGAGGTGTATATGTCCTTGAATGAATTACGTGGTAGGGTTATGTATGTGTTCTTAGAGCAGAATTAAGAGGTTCTGATGTTCAAAGGTATTGCCAAATGCGTTTGGGGTTCTCTTTCATCCTTTCCAGTCCACTCTATACATTTCTCTATCATAGATGTTTCCAGCATCTGAGGGAACAAAGTTTTCCTATGTGAATCTTGTTACAATTTTTCAGATCTTTCAAATGTACATGCTATTATGATAAAGTACTGATACTAGGTTTTACTTCTGGTATTTCAGACCATCATTAGCGGCTTGCTCTTGTACAAGTCTGGAAGGCATATCTGTCTTCAGCAAAACTTGTTTTCTGTTCCTTGCATGTTCAGTGCCACTGTGTTCATGCATTGAAGAAAGCCTGTTACAAGCTGCAGTTCTGTTGTATGTATCAGAATTTTCCTTACCATAACTCTGTTTCTCAAGACAGCCTGCTTCAGCTTTGACTCATAGTTGCAGTGCAGATCTGACACTGTAGGTTGTAAGGCAGTCTGTACAGTCCAATGAGAAATGCAAGTGTTTGTGCTGACAGCTCACTGGATACTTGTCACTTGTGATACTGTATCTTTGTGATTCATATGCACATGATCCAGTGTGTTCAAAGTTCCCATGGTGCTTCCTCACTGCAGTGTGAATGTACGTATGTGCTCAGCAGTCATATTGCGACCAGTTTTGGTTTTTTTAGAACTGAGGCCCAACCTTTTGTGAAGACTTGACTGTGTAAGGTTGCTGAAACAATATTGGAAGCAAGAATAAGTGCCTTAGTTGTATTAAGGGTGATCTTGAGTGTTTTATGAGTGGGTGGTGTCTGTTTCAGGGTCAGTAATCCGCACATAATAATAACGATCTGAATAGAAAATGGTGTTTGAAATGGTCTTTACTCTCCATGGGGGCATGTTGACACTCAGGTCATGGGCTAATGTCCAAGTTGTGCTCTAGAAGATTTGTGGACTGGGAAGTTAAAAATAGATCACCGCACCCTCTTTCAAGCTTTTTAACTCTATCTCTGCTGGAGTTTGAGGATCTCCCCAGTGTCATCTTAAATACAATTCCTGTTAATGCTGAGCGTTACGATGTCCCAGTTCTTTCTGTCACCTTGTTCAACAGTTGTATTGTGTGTGATCATTTCTTGTACAACAGAACTCCTTGCTTTATTGAAAATGTATTACAAGATTAGTTTTGCTTTCATATACTGCAAAGACAGCTTTGTTTTAAAGAAACTGTACCAACTGTTGAATGCTCTTTATTGGTATGAGATGTCAGATATAATTTTGTTTTTCACTTCATTCTGAAACACTCCCCTAGAAGTGCTGTTTTTAATTGTGGAAGAAGACTTCTACCTCTGTAATTTAATGAATAGCTGGGGAAAAAAAAAGTTGAAAAATAGTTTTAGTTTGTAGTTGAATGTCCATGTAAAGATTCCAGATAATTATGGGCACTTAAGACTTCACTGCTTTTGTGATTCATGTTTGGGAGCTGACTAGTACAATTTTGCTTTTCTGTCTTTTTGACAGATTGCGACTGTAAGAATGTCTTTTCCACCTCATTTGAATCGTCCTCCTATGGGAATCCCAACGCTTCCCCCTGGGATCCCACCTCCACAATTTCCTGGTTTTCCTCCACCTGTACCTCCTGGTAAGTTATATTGGTATATGGAAGTGTTCTAGAAAATAATTTATTTTTGTTATTCTGAAAAGCCAGTAACTTTTGTAAATAATACATCTCAGTAACTCTGATTCGTCTGTGTTGCAGTTGAGTTTCTAGTTTCCCCACAGATCATGTCATGTGAGCAAGCTCCTTTTTGTCTACCAAAAGCTGTTTACTTTTGACCAGAAATGAACTACTGGGCTTTTTCTTGAGCCTTTTTTTCAAGACTGAAGCTAAGTGGTGATTTTTGTTCGTATTAGGTGTTCCAAGAGCCACTGTTTTGACAGTAAACCTTTGTAATAGCCTTTGGAAACTCTTGGGTATGCTGAGTACGTGTAATGTGAAAATATAGGACAACTTTCAGAGAAGATCCAACTTGTTGCATTGTTTTTCTCCGTTTTTTTTATGTCCGACTTTCTTTTATTCTGCTGCTTATCTTCTTTCCTCCACACATCTTGGGAACTTACGATTATCTTCATCATTCCTTCTAATGTTCCCAAAACTATTCCCACCTCTCTTCTTTGTTCATCGGTAAGATCAACCTGTTTTTTGAGTTGAGATTTTAACTTGTTGGTCTGGAACAACTTACTTTCTGTACATTGCTGGTATACATAATGGTGACTGGAAGCAGGAGACTATAGAGCAAGTGGGAGAGGGGAATACATCAGAGAATTACCCCTTTAAAACTCATCACAAGGGCAGCAGAAAATAACTCCTGTGTGGTCTTAAACTGTGTTGTGCAGGAGTGTTTGGTAGACAACAGAGATATTAAAAAAACATAGGCTGAACTACAAAAAGATTTCTGCACATCTGTTTATCAGGCTAATCTTTACTTGCATTAATTTTTCTTAATATTTTTACTGAGAACCATGAGATGTTAGCTGTTTTCAGCTAAAGGCAAGTTTTTGTTTGGGTAGCATCCTGCCATCAAAAATTTCAGGTTGAATTTTAAAATCATACCTCTTATTTTTCCTAGCTTCAGTTTATGTATACTAGTGTATAAAATACCAGATACTTGAAAAAATAACTTTTTGAAGTGTGTTTTAAAATGCCTGATATAATTTTGTGCTCTGAACATTTTGCTTCTTAGCATATGTGACAAAGATCTTTTTGTTCTCTTGCTGTGTTTAAATAGTCTTTTTTTAATGTTAGTAATCTGAATGGTATGTAGAGTGGAGAAGGCTGATATTGTGTGAGAATAAAATTTTTCTCTGCACAAGATAAACATTATTTGCTTACCTGTGCAGACAACATATTTTGACATGTAGAGGGTATAGGTCTCGCTTCTTACCATAAGCACATCAGTAGAGCTGAAAATGCCACAGAGATTTTATGAAAGTCTGTTCTGAACTTAGTTCTTATGTAAGATCACAGTTTCAGTGGCTTGCAGTATTATCTTTAGCTTGCTGTTTGGTCAAAATTTCATGTCCTGGTTAACTTAGCCTGTAACGTTTTGAAAAGTTTCAGCTGGAGTAGTTTGCATGCACAACAGTGAAGTTAGGAAAGATGTTTTATTTTGCTTAAAATACAGTTATTAAGAATAAGAAATTCTAGCATTTCCATATAGTAGTCTGGAAGATTTGATGAGGAGGTGATTCTGATAAGCCTCTGAAGGTTATTGGATACCACTAAGATATAGAAAAATCCATTTTGCATGTCAGAAATGCTGTAGTAGGCCAGGCCTGCAGTCCATATAGGCTGATGCATTGTCTGGCCAGTGGGATTACAAGATAATATTTAGGGTGGGCAGGTATCCCTGTCTGCTTTCTGAGTCTGTTCCCTCATACACCTTTATTGTTAGGGATCTTAGAGTATGAGCTTTCATTTGTTCTTTATCTTCTTCTGGACCTGTCATTCATGAGCACTTTGGTATTTTTTGACTTTGTTGATACTGGCCATCCCCACTGTCACCTCTTGAACCAAATTTGAGCAGTTCCATAACTGCTGTGTAAAGTACTACTCTCTTGTGTCTGTCTTTGAACTCATTGTCTGCTTAGTGTCCCCTTCCTGCCCCAGTTCTGAACAGGGAGTTGGGTCAGTTGTGTTTTGTGGTTTTGTAGACCTCAGCCATGTTCCATGCCATGCAAACCTCCACACTTGAGGAGTCTCAGAGTGTACAGTCTTTATTAGTAAAGCAACTGCTTCACCAGTGAAGTCAGGTAGTTACCTTTCTCTGAGGCTGAGTGGCTTTGGGTTGCAGAGACCAGTCAGTAGGCTGTAGTAAAAAGCGTAGGTGCACCAGGCTTTTGTGTAGCAGCTAAATGATGCTCAGTATTTCAGTGGATTTTTGTGACTTTTGCTGAACTTTGGGCAGATAGTTTCATAGAATTATCAGTGATAACACAAGTGTATTTACTTTGTTGTAGCTTTTAAATCCATTGTGATAATTGTAATAATTATAGGGCTGCACAACCAGAGTCTTGTCTGGGAGTGGTTGTTATAGTCTGTGAGATGCCATGGTGCATAAAACTGAGAACATGGGAGAGCAATACACTCTTGATTGTCTGAGTGGTTTGGAGGGATGAGAGGTAGTATGATCTTAATATGAAGGGAGTGAGGAAGAGGATTGAATGCTGGAGAAAATAAAAATAACATAAATACAGCAAAAACCAGAGTGGATAGGAAAAAACTGCAGAAGATGCCTGAGAAGTGTTATTTCCGGACTAAACAGTAGAGAAAGTGGGGGAACAAATCCAGGAACAGTAGCTTGCAGGAGTTTGTTTAGCATTTTATGAATACAGCAGTAAGAGAGATGGAGAAGGAAGGTATCAAAAGGGAAGGATTGAGAAGGCAAAACAATGGAAGTTTGTTGTAGAATGAAAAAAAAGGAGATATGGGATCCCTGTAAAGCACATGGGATTGACTTCATTGTTCTTAAGTTTCAATGTGTCTACTGACCAACAAGTAGTTTTGATGAAATACATTCACTTAATATATTTAACCTCTAGCAGCTGGCATGGAAAGATAAAGAGCCTTTCAAGATCAGATATTGGCTCATGATAGTACTTAAAGCTGCCAGTGAATTTGGTAGTGTAAAAGAGGTATCATGTGGTTTCATCAGATTCAATATTAATTACATTATTATTTATTATTAGTTAATTATCATTATTAAAATTGAATATTGTCTAGGTGTTGGAGACTGCCAAGTCAAGTGTTCAGCAGCTTCTTGATAGAGGTTTTTTATGCTGCTTTTATTAAGCTGTTCCATAAACAGTAGCATGAAGCCTGGTGCCATTCTCTAGAGGACCTCATCCCTAAGCCATCTGCAGAAACAATTGTGCTGTGGGAATTGTGTAAGTTGGGAATGAGATCATCTGTAGGGCATCAACTGCCTTTGCCATGAGGAATTCTCTTCCTCATTCGTCACACCTCTGTCCTCTACAACAATATTGTGACTTGAGTATGCTCTGACAATAAATTTGTTTGTGACAAAGTTGAAATGGTAATACGAGAAAGTGACCAGGATGCCCATGGTGTGTTAGAGTACTTAGGCTTTGTTTGAATGCCTAAGGAATTACTGGTAATCAGTACTGTGAAATTCTTATTTTGCCAAAATTGCGGTCTAGTTTGGTAATCATGTCTGCAATTATTTCATTTGTATTCATCAGTTCTCGACAGGGCAGACTAATATTAATGTATTGTCTTTCTCAGGGACCCCTATGATTCCTGTTCCAATGGGCATTATGGCTCCGGCTCCAACTGTAAGTATTACAGTAGGGATGAGATTATAGCAAAATAAAACGGAGAGTAAAACTTAATAGTTGTCAACAGTGTTGTTGTTTTGCTCTATTCCATCAGAATTCTACTATGAAAGAAAATGCTTAATTTTAAATGCAACTATAATGCAAATGTTATGCTAATTTCTGACCTAGGCAAAGTTTGAAGTAATGTCTGGAGCTGCAAGCTGCAAAGGTGAAGTGACTGTTGTTCTTGCAAGAAGACTTACTTCTCTCAAATACAGGGGTTTAGGTTTTGCCTTTGGATCGTGTGTGTTCTTCCTGTGCAGTGCAGTTAGATCAAGGAGATTCCAGGTCTCTTGCTCTGGAGTTTGTAGCCCAAACATAGTACCTTGGAGGCATCACCTCATCCAGGTTTAAAACGCTGTCGTGCAGCACTGCTGGGTTGTCCAAAAACATGTGCATTCACAAGCTTACAGATAACCTTGCTGTCTCCATGTTACAGGGAAAGGAACAGTTGCATGTAATATCCATTTGTGGTAGAGCATATGAAAGGTTTCTTTCTCTATCTCACTAATTTCTAGTTGGAAGAGAGGCTTATGATTTTGGGGTGGAAAAAATTGCACTTTAAAATATGAAGGTTGCTTCCTGGCTTCAGGGTGAATTACTATTTCTGCATTTTTTGAAGAAGTCAAATCTAACCAAATACAGAATTTTTTGATAGTATTATCTCCTACAAGAGCTTATGTTCATGGTAACAAGTGTATTTCAGACAAAGATACTGGAACAAATTTATTACTCGGTTTTGTGATTAAAATAATTTTTATTAAGTGACACTTTTAGCAGGGTGTTTTGAGAAGAGAGGGTCTGTGCATTAAACCTTAAGTGGAAGGGGAGAAGTGTAGTAAAATGGAACAGGTTATCATGCCTGTCTTTGTAGAGTTAATTTACAGTGTTTGCTCCTTAACCTAAAGAGGCTTTGGGTTGTGTGTTGATTTAATGAAGCAGTAGTGTTGATTTACTGTGTGGAAGCTTTAAGACCATTTGTCGTGTTCATTGTAGCCTTTGAGTCAGAGTTGCTTTTCTATTCACAGCTTGCTTTTTACACTGTTAGGTAAGGTAACTCAGCTTGCAGTGACTCAAATGTTGCAAACTAGTTATTTGTAGAAGAAATAATACCTAACATTACTGTATGCTCACCTTGAGACCTTCCAGTGATTATGTTCAGGTACACCTGGTTATCTTTCTTTGCCAGAAAATGGCCATCTTTTTTTGTATTGTATGAAATATTAAAGCCTGAACTGCTTATTGGTGTCTTACTCCATGAGCCTAACTAAGGTTTATATGCAAATTCGAATTCAAAATGAATGTGCATCCCCAAGTCTTTCGTCTTACGCATTTAAATAAAAAACCAAATCAACCTAATGCTTAATTTTACAACTTCTGCTTCTCTTTGTAGGTCTTAGTTCCTACCACAGTGTCTATGGTTGGAAAACATTTGGGAGTCAGAAAAGACCATCCTGGCTTAAAGAACAAAGAAAACGATGAAAACTGCGGTCCCACTACTACTGTTTTTGTAGGCAACATTTCGGAGAAGGCATCAGACATGCTCATACGGCAGCTTCTAGCAGTAAGTACAGCTGCTTGTTAAATTTCATCCTGGCTGATGAATTAAGTAATGACCCACAAGCAATGTACTGAAACTAAAAGCAGAGCTATTCCCACTCACTGGAATAGCAGTCCACTATGCCTGAACTCAGTAAGTGAAGAGCTTTTTTACTCTGTAGATGTCTCTGACCATAGACCTGTTTTATTTTTAGTGGTGTTTACTCTTGTTAATTTTGTCATCTTTTGCAAAAAGTGAAGTTTTTGTAATGTTTTGGATATAAAGTAGTAATTAATGATATTTATCTTTAATGCAGAAATGTGGCTTGGTTTTGAGTTGGAAGAGAGTGCAAGGGGCATCTGGAAAACTTCAAGGTAACTGTTCTTAATTTTCAAAATCTGTAGACATACTTTTGTTTTTACTACCTGGCAGCTTTTTAAGTATCTTGACACATTGCTATTCTTAATCATTCTACATTTTAAGATACTTTATATGATAGATAACTGCTAAATACTTTCTAATAAAGAGCTAGTGGTTTCTGAATTGAAACAGAATAAAAAAATAAAATTGAGAAAGACTAAACAGAAAAATGTCTTGGGAGCTTACTTTTGCTTACCTTTCTTCTCTGAAACTGAATGAGTTAATAGACCAACCCTGAGAAAGGTTTGCCAGTTAGGACTTAGCCCCCAAGGAGGATACTGTTCTAACACTCTTACCAGTCACTTCCAAGAATATGTTTTACCCTTCCCTATGAAGGAGGTTTTTGTGATGTAAAATTTACCTTCCTTATTGTAAAGTTAAACTGATTTATTTTTCTTGTGGCCTTTCTCCAGTGATTGCAAGAAACAATTTTGGTTATTATTCTTTTGCTGTGTTTTCTTATCTTCCTAGGTTTGGGGTTTTTTTCTTTACAAGGATGTAATTGAGTTGCTCCGGCATTTTTTATCTATTACACTTCTTTTATTTTGCTCTCATAAAATGTTTTTCTCATTTAGAACTTTCTGTAAGTGCTGTGAGGAACCTGGTTTGAAATACCCCTCCCTCTAGGTTAACAGTGAGCTGTTGATTAATGTCCTTGGTCTTCAGACAATTGCAAATCCACCTGAGATGTCATCATATAGACTGTATTTCTTAGTTAAGACATATATGTCAGGAGCTTTACAAACACAGTCACAGAATAGTTTGAGTTGGAAGGGACGTTTTAAAGTTCATCTAGTCCAACTCCCTTCAAAGAAGAGGAAAATATTCAACTTCAGGTTGCTCAGAGCCCCGTCTAACCTGACCTTGAAAGTTTCCAGGAATGGGTCAAGTACAATATGTGTACTAATTCCATCTTATTTACTGGACTGTTAATTATGTCAAAGATGGATTCAGTGAGTGAACTTTCTGAGTTTTTATGATGTGTACTCCTGGCTTTTAAAAAACAAGTGCCTGCATTCCAAGTGTATCGATTCAAAACACTATTATAAACAAAATAAATTACTTGAAGAGCTTTAACACTTCTACTTTTCATTTCAATAATCCATTTCAGCCTTTGGATTTTGCGAATACAAAGAACCAGATTCCACGCTACGAGCACTGAGACTACTCCATGACCTCCAGATTGGAGAGAAGAAGCTGTTAGTCAAAGTTGATGCAAAGACAAAGGCTCAGCTGGATGAATGGAAAGCAAAGAAAAAGGCATCTAATGGGGTATGTATATAAAGTGTGATTTGCATTCATTTGGTGAGATGTCAGTGTAATGTACTTGCTAGATCAGATTGTGAGTGTGTCTCAGTTTCTACTCTTTTCTGTATCTTTAATTCATTTTAGGATTTTGCCAGAATCACCTTAATGAGTCCGAAGATATTTTTAAAGGCAGGGAAGTGTAAGCTCTTAATTCCATAGTGTTCAAACTTACCTGCAAGCTACAACTGCATGTCTAGAATTAATTCTGTAATTCATTATAAAGTATAGTAATATTTGCTACACATTTTGATTCTGTTGCTTCATTTTTGTTTAGAAACTCTTGAAAGTGCTTACATTCTAGAAGTACTTACTCTGTCAGCCTGTAAATTGGCTGTCTGACAGGAATTGAAGTGTCTTTCCCCTCCACTGATGATCTTCTGAAAGAAATCAATGAAAAGGAAAGAAGTAGATTGCTCAGTAGAAGATACAGTTATCAGGCAGTGGGCAGCTTTCAGATCTTTAGTAGATGGGGAAATTGTTCTTGTACCACTCCTTTATAGAGCTGAGGATCTGTTCTGGAATAATTGTAGGTATTTAGTATGTTGAATTCTTGTGAGATATAAAGATACTTAATTGACAAATTTGCATTGAAATTAATTCTGTTTCTTTGCTGAAATAATACGTTTCAACCCAATCAAACTGGACTTGGTCTCTAACATTTAAAGTCTTGCATGTTCCCTAAGATAGCACTTAAAACATTTTTTTCTGTAAAATGAAAGTGAGAAGAGGTTCTTGTTCAACAAATTAAAAATGCTAATCACACTGTAGCAGGTAAATTTTTAAAATTCCAGTTTGTAATGTTTCTCAAATGTATGTAGGCTATAGTGGAAACACAGGTAGTTCTATTTCATTTTACTTAACCAAAACTAGAGGCATAATGATGACTTGAAGTACTTGGCATGTCTTTGACTGTGCAGTGTATGGGATTAAATACAATGGCTTAGTAAATCAGAGTGCTAACTTTGTGAGGTTTGGGTAGAGTACTGGGCTAGCTCTCAGCCTAGGTAAGGGTTTGATTTGACTGCCCTTTCACTCTGTATGCCTTGGTTCATGTTGGCATCAACTGTGATACTGTGCTTCACAGCTGGTGTTACAAACAAGCTAAAGTATTTGTGGAGTTCTTGTACATCTCTCATGAATTTTGTTTCCTGTGAGCCCCTGTGAGTTACAGTCAGTTCGGGGGGATTGATTGTAATAAAGGAGAGGGTACTGTTTGCAGCTTTGGTGAAGACAACAGTATGAGTCCATTCTCTTGAACTGTAGAATGAGATTAGCTCTATGTTTTTGTTGGATTTGGTTGGTTTTTTGCTTCTTTTTTTTTGTGGTGGTGCAAAAAAAGGCTGTGAATTGCTGAGGAATATTGATGAAATGCATTGTAATCAAAGTGCTTGCGATTCCTTTCATACCATCATTGGTGTGCGGATGCCACTTGGATCCAAAAGTTGCAAATTTTCTTTAATATTTTCAATTTAAAAAATCAAACGTATACTACAACACAATTTCTTATAGAGACACATCTAGCAAACCTTTATGTAATTAGCTCCTCTCCTTGATCACTTCTCCCTGGATCTCTTCAATTCCACCCCGTCACTACCTTCTAGCTCTTTTCAGCCTGCTCCTCCTTGGCCTGGCAGCTTCTTCAGCTCCAACTGAACCCTCCCTTCCCCCTCATTCTTAGCTGCTGCTCCATCAGACCCTTCCCTCCCCCTCACTCCTCCCACCACCTATCGCTTGACGGGATACGCAGCTGGATTCTCAGGTGAGATTCCATTTTTCTAAAAGATTCAGGGGATCAACAGGTGGGCTACCTTGCTCAGTGTGCTGGTCATCGTTCTACCCTTTCATGTAACATTTAGTGAAAGGCACTGCTTGGAGTTCCTTTTCCTCCCTACAAGCTTGAAAGGGGCAAAATGGTGAGGAACTGCGAAGTACTTGATCAACAATAATTAAAAGAAAAAAAAGTTTACTGTGCAAGGAACGTTTTCTCTAACGATATTTCTTTAATATGATTCTCCCATTTTAAGTTGCAACTTGAAAGTTTTTGGTAGGCATTTGTATTGCATGGCACTTCAGTAAAAGGCTTTGAGGAACTGCTGTTGAAATGACTTTGACATTCTAGAACATACAAGGCAAAACCTTTGACCAAGAACTGCACTATAGGCACTGCTTTTCTGGGAGCGTGTCGGTGCTCTCTCTTTTCCAGTCTACTGCCTTAATCACCATTTTACTGTTCTTTATTATGCAATCCTACACTTGCTCTCTGCAGCCATTCTACATGTAAAACTGTGCAGTAAACTGTAGTATTGCCAGTGTGAAAAGATCTGACTAAAATAATGCAATTGATAATTACTTGTAGATGGTTTGGTTTTCATGTGATGAGTTGGGTTTTTTTGTATGAGTTTGTTTGTCTTTTTTTTTTGTTTGGGGTTTTGTTTTTTTTTTTACAGTAAATACTTTAGGGGCATGAACATGATCTAAGGTGAACTTCTGATAAAACCACTCTTATTCTCAGTTTGTTGATTCCTGTTACTTTGCCATTTTTCCTTAGAACTCCAGACCAGAGACAACAAATGATGATGATGAAGCACTGGATGAGGAAACGAAGAGAAGAGATCAGATAATTAAAGGGGCCATTGAAGTCTTAATACGAGAATATTCCAGCGAGCTCAATGCCCCCTCCCAGGAATCTGACTCTCACCCCAGGAAGAAGAAAAAGGAAAAGAAGGAGGACGTATGTGTTTTGATTTTGGACAAAACAGATTTTTTTCTTCAACTCACCTTTATATAATGGCCAAACCTTGTGCAAATACTTTAAACCTAAACTTCTGATGAGAAAAAAAATCAACAAGCGTTGATGTCAGCAGGAGTTTCTTTTTTTTTTTTTTTGTCCTGAGCTGAAAGCTAGTCAGTTATAGACACCATCCCTTCAGGATGGTTTAGGCATTTAAGCACCTAGACTTCTTGGAACAACAGGTTTGAATCCGGGCAGGTCTGAACCAACCTTTCATCCCTCTGAAGGTGGAAATACTGAATTTAGTGCAGTTTAATCTGTATGTGCATGTAGGGTTTTTCAGATGAGAACTTCAAAAATAACTGTAAAGAGTTCCTGCATACCATCCACTTTCAATGAAGGATGCCAGGGCACTTTTATAATGCCACAAATTTGGTAGTTTTTGACAAAATTCTTCTGCTTATAGTATGCATTCTTGTAGTGTGCCTTGATCCAACTGGTTACAGCTGTCTACCCATATGTGAAAGCACTTCATTAGTTGTATATGTCCTTGAAGGGGTCCTTCAGGGATGAAAGGCATATTGTAATCTTCCTGCCTTACAAAATCACTGTTATACACATCTCAATTTGGCTGGATTTGGTCAGCTGGCTTTGGTACCCTGTGCAATGCAAAAAAAAAACCATGTTAAGCAGGAATGAATGTTCTGGTTTAGACCTGCTTCTGTGAATGACCTTTTTATGGATTAAAACAAAATGGAGAAGGGAGAACAAGGATAAGCAAACTCAGACTTAGCTTTTCCAGAGAAGTTTCTACCCATGGGAAAATGGGCTTTCCCATCTACCATTCTGCACCTTATGTGAAAGAGATTGGAAAATTGTTTGACCAAGATTTTTTCCCACTTAAGTCTTCTGCAAAATACCTATTCCAAGGCAATAATACAGTTGCAAAAGCTTATGGAGTTTAAGTGTGGTGCAAGAAACAACATCTCCCTCAGGGAACAAGTCTGTCTTCCCACAACGTTGTTAGTCATGGCCGACTGAAGTATAAAAGTGCTGAGTTGAGAATTTGTTTTTCTTTCCTCTCCCTCCCTTTGGGAGATGTTTTCTTGGATGACTATTTGCAAATGAGTCACTGTCTAATGCTATCAGCTGTATTTTCTTGTTGCAAGCACTGTTACAATGTGTATTGTCCTGTCGGTAAATATATCTATATATATATATGGCCATGAGTAATGCCAGGTAGTTAAACATTGTAAGAGACCATTACAGTCGTGAAAGAGCTGAGTGCTGAGTATGGCCCTGGGACAGAGCAATATTCTCTTAGCTCTGTGTTGTGTAGAACTTTACTAATCTGAGCTAGTCAAAAACCAAAAAAGCTCAAGTAGCCAAAAAAGCTCTTCTAAAATACACAGCACTTGTGGGTTGAAATTGCACCGCATCATCCTTCCCATACTGGGAAGGATGAGAAGAAACTTGGAAGTTGCCGTCTTTGGCCTGTGTGGATAGAGGTGGGAGTGAAGAGATGGTACTAGCTTGTTGTTCTCTGTCCATAAAGGAGAGGGGAGAGAAAGACTGTTGAGGGTGGGGGGGAAAGGGAAGATGGATGCAGATAT
>VZRZ01006846.1:201901-220535 GCA_013398175.1 Climacteris rufus | reverse complement strand
TGTGAGATTCATGGGGGGTTTGGGGGGGGGGTGGAAACTCATCAGTTTTGGGGCTGTTGTCCCCTGAAGAGCTTGGTGTGAAGATGACTCCTGCTGGTATTAGCAGCAGAGGCTGTTAGTTCTGGGTGAAGGCATGACTGATATGGGGGAGTTGCAAATGTGTGCGGGGAACTGAGAGTGAGTGGAATCTGGTTTTCAATTTCAAGCACGGGGGAACCTCGCTAATTCGCACTAACTATAAGTTAGCAGGTGCAAGCTACCAAATTTTGCGAATTAGCGAGTAAATAAAATCAAGACATACCCACTGCAAATGTACTGATCATTTATTTTGGCAAGTGTAGCTTAGCCTTGTTTATGATGCTGCCACAGCATACTAATATCCTGTAGTGCACTCGTAACTCAGTGAAGTCTTACTAACATGAGACGTCACTACCTGTTTTAAGTAGTTCAGCAAAGGGAGAATTAGCGAGGTTCTTCTGTAACTTTGTTGAATCAAAGAAATGAGATCACAGCAATACAATATTGCTTTGTAGTGCAAACATACAAAACATTGTTTTTCAGAGTAGTGTGCAATCTATTTTTAAAAAAAAAAATCTCCGTGGATTTTTCCGCAGATTTTCCGCAGATTTCCAGTGGCCCCACTGATACCTTATCCACTCATCACCAAGGTTCGTTTACATTGTAGGCTTTGACAATGACTATGTTTACTGCTAGTTGCCAGATTTGTGACTCTTGTCCATCTGATTTTTTTTTTTTTTTTTCCACTCATTAACATCAGACTGTCAGGTTTGGTACTGCAGAAGGACTTTATTTATCTCTTGCAAGACTGGTTGAAAACTTCTAACCTTCAGCTTTTCTCTTGTTCTCCTGTGTCTGTACAGATGGCTCTTAATGCTTTTACTCCTGTCCCCCTTGTTTTTTAGGAGGATATAAATGCTATAGAAATGGAGGAAGACAAAAGAGACCTGATATCAAGAGAGATCAGTAAATTCAGAGACACACACAAGGTAGTATTCTTGTTTTTGCGCTTGATACAAATTAGGCTTTTTCAAAATCCAAGAAAACCACTATTATAAAATTTAGCAGTACATTGCAATATCACGTAAAATTATGTTTATATTAGGTTTTATATACATGTAGTTCTTTACAAGTCAGAAAGACAGTTGCCACGTTAAAGTGGCCCTTGACATCTTTATGCTAAGACTTTGATTGCTACTGAGTATTTTTCAGTCTTCTCACTTCAGCATGAATAAAGGCAGCTTAAGTTGCTACACATACATTAAGTCAAGATATTTATAAGCGAAGGCTAAATGGGGCTACAGTATAAGACATACACTTGAGGGTGTTTCTCTAGGTAGAGTTGTAACATTATCCAAGATTTATGAACAGATGAAACGTGAATTAAATTAAAGTCTTTTATTTTAATAGTTCTAAGTTAAGAGTGGGGGAAGATTAAAACTAGGTCAGTGGTTACCAGACTTACCAAACTTTAGATGCATGGAAGAACTGTAAATTCCCATAAAGCTAATCTATTCATTGACCCCCACCATTATGATAGAGATCATATGGTGACTAATGCAAGATGAAACTCACAGCTTGGAAAGTAACATGGAATAGGATGTAAGTATGAGTTTCTGTTTTTTATTATACTTATGGATGCCCCCTCAGAAAAATATGCAAAGGGGTAACTGGCTTGGAAATGTTTGTGCACATCAAGTCCCACCCCAGGGTCCCCACTTACAGAAGTTTCCACTAATGCTAGTGCATCTGTGAATGTTTCTGCTTTGAGAGGTGATACTTGTGGATCGTAGAGCACAACTATGCATGTAATGTTATTATTTTAATGTTTAGCTTAAAGTTGGTATTAATTTTTCCCCAACAAGATTGGAATGGTCCCGGGCCTAGGGAAGTATCAGCAAGCTCCTCCTTAGAGCACATGCTTTTCTTTCAAAATACCCCCAAATCAACATTAAGGAAAATGTTGAAGATACAGCAAGGTGAAGTGTGCCCGTGTTATTCAGCTTTACCACATGCAGTCACTGGGGATGGTACCATGTTTTCATGCAACTGTATCAATATAAACACAGGTGACTACACATTATTGTATGTACATGCATTCAGTTTTTCTCTTGACTGAAGTTGTTGAAGATACAAACCTGGGGAAAAAATCTGGAAAAAAAAATCTGGAGAAACTCAGCAATTGAATGTGAAAATTGTTAGTGGTGAAACTTCAGTAGAATTATGTTCAATTCCAAGCCCCGATTTGTCACTGATGCTAAGATGCAAACAAGTAATATTTTTTTTTAAATTACAAACAAAACAAACAAAAAACAAGCTTCGTTGTTTCAGAAGCTGTTGGGCATTTCACTGCCTTTGATCTGTATTATTGGGGGGCTATTTTGGGTTTCTTAACTTTAAAAATCGACTGGAAGTAGTCATTGTGTATATTGGATATGTTTAAAAGGGGCTGTTGAATCCTTAGCAGCTGGCTAGTGAGCACAGTGAACCTTTGCATGTTTTTGGTATGAGTTTATAAAACAATAACGACAGACTGTCAGGGTGTCAGCATTGCAGGGGGCGTCCATTTACAGCACGGACGAGTCTGAAGAGAGCTCAAGGTAAGATTTATAATTCTTCTACCTGTTCATTTCTGTTCATTGCTTCAGTTTATCTGATACTGTTCCCATCCCATTACCCTTTCAGATCCTTTTATTTAGGTTTAGAGAAGTTGGTTGAGGTCAGATTTTGATTACAAAATAGACCAGTTTATTTTTTTCAATTGGATTTTAAGAAAATGTACTTAGAAAATGAATTTTAATATACCAAAACTTGTGTGTGTCTATTTACACTTGTGTGAATATATTTTTTAATAAAAGAAAGAAACCCACTCTTTTGAGAAATCTTACCACAAACAAAGTTTTTGAGAGTGGGGGAAAAGCAGGAGTTCAGCTAAAGAAATTTCTATTGGAACATCTAAGATAACCTGTAAGTATCAACCACTTCAGTATATAAACTTTCTTTTAAAGTATTTGAAATTTGAGGTAAGTTGTTTTTAAAAGTTGACAACCTAGTTTAAGATTTGACCGTACTGAGGTTTAACTCTGTAAAGCTGCTGGATAATACAGTCCTTATAAATTAACATTTCAGCCCAGTGTATATTATAGGATCTAAGTTTTGGGGTTTTTTTCACATCAGTTTTCTACCAATTCCTACCATTTTTAGTCCCTTTTTCCTTTTGTGATTTCAATGTATCCAACATGGGTGTGCCTGTATTGTGCTATCAATGCAGCATAGTTTCACTGGATACATTAATCACTAGTGAATTAGCTTTATTTCTGTAATCCTTTGTCGGTTCTTTGGTCCCTGTGCCTATGGCAGAAGAACAGTCAGGTAAGATTGCTTTTTAAAGTTGTCTTAAATGCTTTGTTTAAAAGAAAAGAACAAAAAAACACAAACCAGAGAAAATGCTGTTTCATTGTTCCAGTTTTTAATTTCATTTCAGTGATGGTAAACGTGGAGCCAAAGGGGATAAACCTGTTTATTCTGCTCAATATTTGTTCAAAAAGTGGTATTGTGGCATCCATCAGGTTGAAATTTGGTATATTTGGTTGTTATTTGGTATATTTGTGAACCGTGTACTTGCTCTTCCTCCCAGAAACATAGCTAATAGGCAAGGTTAATCCAGTGTTGGCGGTCCATGTCCTAGCACAGCATCTGTAAGTTAACACATAACAATTGCTTCCAAGGATGGATTTATCTATCATTCTGTTGATGTATTTTCTATTGTCTTATAGGAATTCTGGTCATAAGAACTGTTTCTAATTGAAAAAAAAGTCGCAATTTTGTACAATTTTTAGTAAAACTGTAGCAGGTAACCTTTAGTTTCTGTGTTTCAAAAGAGCTATTTCCAACCTTTTTTTAACTGTCTCCATCTTGCAGTTGTGGAAGTTAAGATTCCATTCTGCAGAGCCAGTTCTTACTAATGAACACTTAGAACTTTTTTAGGGAGGGAAAAGGGGAAAAGTGTCAGTTTTCTTCACTGTTTAACCACATGCACGGTGTGTAAGTGGATATATTTCTTTACCCGAGTTAGGATGGTTTTGGTGTGCCAAGACTTTTTGGGAAACAACTCACTGTCCCAGTAAGCATTCCACTGAAATATATTTTCCTAATTGAACAGAGTTAATTTTATCAGCTGGAAGTTCACTTTGCTTGTGCCCAACTGGCTTATAGGGCCAATGGAATTTGAGTCCCACCTGAATCATGACTGGTAGTGCACTCCGAATGTGCAGTTTAGTCAGCTCGTAATACAAGGCCAGCCCTACTCTGCTAAGGTTGGAGATTGCTGGTCTGTGTAGATCTATGCTTTTGCACGAAACTTAGTCTTGTGATTGCTGCATTTTGATTTCATACTTATGAGTTCCAAAAATACCCACCAAACCCTATTTAATATTTTAAAATTAGCGGCGGTTTTGGTATTTCCATTACCAGCCTTGTGTGTTGCGCCGGGAATATGCAGTTTGTGTAACTACAAAATTAACTGTGAAAGTTCTCTTGTTGGTTTTTAGAAACTGGAGGAGGAAAAAGGCAAAAAGGAGAAAGAAAGACAGGAAATTGAAAAAGAACGCAGAGAAAGAGAAAGGGAACGGGAGCGTGAACGAGAAAGGAGGGAGCGTGAAAGAGAGAGGGAGCGTGAACGAGAGAAGGAGAAGGAACGGGAGCGTGAACGGGAGCGAGATAGGGATCGAGACCGAACCAAGGACCGAGACAGAGACCGCGAACGCGACCGAGACCGCGACCGAGACCGTGAGAGGAGTTCTGATCGCAACAAGGATCGGAGCAGATCCAGGTAAACCGACTTCGCTTTTCCGATTTATTGCACTTTTTCTGAGTGTTGTTTACTAAATGCATATAGTTCAGCAGATCAGCTGCCACTCAAAGGAGAATGGTCCTTGTGGAAGATCAAAGTAGCAGGAAATCCAAATTGGATTTCCAATTGGATACCTGATTTCCCCCACAGCACTAGAATATTAAAACTGCAATTTGCAGTAAGCAACTCCCCAATCGTGACTTAAGCCTACTGGTTTAATCTCAAATCTCTCTTATTTTTCATTATTAGCTGTATCCCTGCCTAAGGTTATCTTGTGTCTGTGGTATTTTTTAGCTTAAGCAGGTTTTATCATTTCCTTTGTTATGTGGTGGCATTTTTGGTTGGATTTTGGGGGGGGTTTTATTTGTTTGGTTTGGGTATTTTTCTTTGGTTTGTGGGTTTTTTTTAGTAAAAGCAAGGGGATTACTCTTTCAATCTGGAACTGTAAGTTAGCTTGTTATATTCTGAGTGCTGCTTTTTCCCTCCTCACCATAGAAAAAATAGCTGTTCCACTTTAAATCATCCTGTCAGTAATTATAAAATTGTCCGTAAGCCATGTAAACATGAAAGATTTATTAAGGATACCCTTTATTTGTGGTGTTTTTAGCTGTCACTTATGGAGAACTACTAACACAGTCTGATAAGAAATTGCCATATGCTTGTGCTTAGTTTCTGTAGCTACTGCTATTTAATGATTAGTGCTCAAACAGCTACTTTTAGGTAAATGGGTTTTTGAATACATGAGTAGTGCTGATTTTATGCCCATTTCTATACCAGCTCATCATCTTGTACAATTGCAGAAGAAAAATAACTTTTAAGAGGCTATAAATCATTTGCTTGAGAGGAGAGGAAGGCTCTGTACTTAGCTTTGGAATTTTTATTTCCTTCAGAGAAAAAAGCAGAGACAGGGAAAGAGAACGAGAACGGGAGAGGGAAAGAGAACGCGAACGGGAGAGAGAAAGAGAACGAGAACGGGAACGGGAGAGAGAGCGGGAAAGAGAGCGGGAAAAGGATAAGAAGAGAGACCGAGAAGAAGACGAAGAAGATGCCTACGAACGACGAAAACTAGAGAGGAAGCTGCGTGAGAAGGAAGCTGCTTATCAAGAGGTAGGTTGGGATTTTTAAGGCTCTTTAAATTAAAAAAAATGTTTCTGAGAGTTGATAACAAGTCCTCCGCTATCAAATACATAATTCCTTCTCTTCCTAAATATATTTTTAATCCTTTGAGTACATGAACTGGGGCAGAATATGTAAGTCACTGTCAATATAGACTTATTATTCTAATGTTTTAAATTAAAATTACACAAATTATTTATAATACAGTTGTTTCAAACAACAATCCAAACTAACTTTGAATTAGGGCTACTGTTCTTAATGTTCTCGAAATTGAAGTGTGTGTTTTCTTCTGTTGCAGCGTCTTAAAAACTGGGAAATCAGAGAACGAAAAAAAAGTCGAGAATATGAAAAAGAGGCTGAAAGGGAAGAAGAAAGAAGAAGGGAAATGGTAAGGCTTATAGTTCTACATGTTGTTTTCCCTGCCGTGTTCTCCTGGTCCCGTTTAGAATGGAATACTGTACTGCTATGTTTATGGATAATAATAGAGCTCTCATTTTGTATGAAGACCATGTATGTTTTTATACCAAAAAAATCCTCAGTTAATAGACTTGAAACAGAAGATGTCTAATAAGTGGGAGTACTATATAGAGTCTGGAAAACAAAGCCTCATGGCTTGGTCTTGTGAAGGTAGAAGGATGAGAAGTAGGCAGCTGCAAAATATTCTGATCTGATCATCATGCACTATTATGTCTGTAACTTGTACTTGTGTCAGATCGGTGGCAAAACCTTCTGTGTGTTCTATGCCATGCAGGTGGAACTAGACCTGGTTTTTAACTTCCAGTGTGCTCATAAGCCCAAACCTTCTATGAGATATGATACAATATTCTTTAATGTATCTAAGCACTTTATAAATGCCTGTCTATAGTTCATTAGTGGTGAAATTATCACAGTTATCAATGTAACACTTGGAAGTTTTGTTTGTAAAGACACCTTTGGAAATAGTTAATTATGTAATCTCATAGTTTTGTGCCAAAGCATAAAGAAGTTATTTTAAGTTATAGGGCTGTTATTTCACTTCATAATTTTCCCAGAGAAGGAGAGATGTTGAGAGAGTTCTAAGTAGACAATGGGTTAGGAATTGCTTCAAAGCCACATATGCAAAGAA
Organism: Climacteris rufus; assembly: GCA_013398175.1. Taxonomy (NCBI): domain Eukaryota; kingdom Metazoa; phylum Chordata; class Aves; order Passeriformes; family Climacteridae; genus Climacteris; species Climacteris rufus. Next base: position 213,444 of record VZRZ01006846.1, on the reverse strand, counting down.
ACATATGGGGGCAAGGAAATTATAAAATACATTGTTTCATGTGAAATCCAACTTTTCCCTCTAAATGCATGAGGGTGAAAAAATGCTTGAGATTGACTCAAGGAAAAGGGGAAAAGTGTCGGTTTTTCCAAGGAGTTTTCCAGTCATAATCTTCCTGGATGCTGGCTATGGATGGCAGTTGTAGAAAGTGGTGTTAAATTTTGTGCTGAAATTACAACCATAATCATGAATTGTTTCTCAAAGTCATTACCATAGAAATATCTTTCTGTTGCTTTAAGAATATTGTTTCGATATAGGTTAGAAGGTCCTAATTCAATTTTCTTTAAAGAACTGGGGGTTTTGCCTTTTCATTTTATCAGAGAGGGAGAAAGAGAGGAGACACTTTCTCCCTTGCCCCCTTCAGTGTTAGGCCTGTACATTAAAACCACATAGGCCTGTATATCAGTGCCACAGGGTTTGTGTTTGTACCACAACAGTAGAGTGCTTATCCTAGGAGCAGCCATGGGATCTGTTTCTGTGCATGACTAAAACTGTCTTAAAAAGCTCTTGAAACAAAGCAGTACTGATAATATACACTTAGGCTCCCATGTTGAAATGCCCAATACTGGAATTTGGACTTGGAAATTTGGAATTTGGATTGGATTAGGGATTTGGAAAACAGGAGCTTTTTATCATATGTAATGTAAAAAAAAAAAAAAATATATATATGTATGTGTGTGTTCGTATGTATGTGTATATATATGCAAATCAGTGACACAATCCCTGCAAAGCAGTGGACCCTACGGATGCAATACTAAAACTTTTCCATTTTCTTCTTAGAAAACTCTGTATTTTTAATTTGAAGCAGAATAGATCTACAATTAACTTGCTAATAATAGTAATAAATTTTAAACTCTTGGAAAGAAAACCAGAAATCATTATTTAAGTTTCAATTCCTTGCAGGCAAAAGAAGCCAAACGGTTGAAAGAATTCTTAGAAGATTATGATGATGACAGAGATGATCCAAAATACTACAGGTGTGTCTTTGTATTGATTCCTAACAATAGAATCTCCGTTGTTCATTTCAGCACAGTTGTGGGGTTTGTTGACAGAGGCTTATAGAGTTTATATTTGACTGGTAATGTGGCAATGTAGTGTTATGATTACCTAATTTTTTTCAGTGTCACTTTTTAAGTGACAGAGGGAAAAGGGAAGCTCCTTACTGCTATTTGTTAATGCTTGGGAGTAGCTGCTCATTCCTAACACTTTACTTTTGGGTGAGGCAGGCCAGAGGTCAGTGTAATGTCAAAATAAGGTGCTGGGAGCAGGGAGGAGGGAACAGCATGCCTCTAAATAATTCACTGCAAGGAAGCTGTAAATAGTGTGGAGAACAAGCTTGTTAATGTAAACGATTGGGTACATCCTTCAGCATGGCACTAACTAACATTTGCATTCAACTAATCACTAAAAGTGATTCTTGTCAAAAACCTTTACAACTTGATTCTTCCTCTAAAAAGATCAGCAGCCACCTTCTCTACTTCTCTACGTTCTCAGCCACATTCAGCAGCCCATTCTCTACTGTTTAGTGTGATAGGGTAGATTCTGTTTAGTAAGGTTGAGAACTGGTATCTTAGATTCTTCTGTTACAAAGATAGAGGATGCCAGATGCTCTTAATGAATCTTATTTTCATTTAGTGGGAGATTTATCTGCATGAAGTTTTTCTTGTATTGTGGTACAAGGCTGTCATTGAAATGTTCTTTCAAGTACAAAATACGTATCTTTTGTAGGGGTAGTGCTCTTCAGAAGAGGCTACGAGACAGGGAGAAAGAGATGGAAGCAGATGAACGAGATAGGAAAAGGGAAAAGGAAGAATTAGAAGAAATTAGGCAGCGTCTTCTGGCTGAAGGACATCCAGATCCAGATGCAGAACTCCAGAGGGTGAGTAGCTGTTGGCCTGACAGGAAAAAGAGAGTCTTTTGTATTCTGGTTATATTGAGCAAAATTGCATAAGAGATCTTACTTTTACTGTTCTCTCTATTCACTTAAAAAAAAAAGTCTGGATAAGCAGTAAGAACAGTGGAAACAAAAAATAACTTTCCAGATTAACATCCAGATTTGATTGAGTTTGAAAACGAATTTGAATTAGTCAGTATTTCTTATAATAATGCCAGTAGTTACATGTATTTTTCTTGACTTAGAGTCTTCCAAAGAGGAGAATCTTTAGATTCTTTTCAGCAGTACTGGTTTTGAGAAAGCTGCTTTTTTTTGCTAATTGTCTCTTTCATTGTAGATGGAGCAGGAGGCTGAGCGGCGCAGGCAGCCACAAATAAAACAAGAGCCAGAATCTGAGGAGGAAGAGGAAGACAAGGCAGAAAAAGAAGAAAAAAGAGAAGAGCCAGAAGAAGAGGAGGAGGAACCTGAACAAAAGCCCTGCCTTAAACCAACTTTACGACCCATCAGTTCTGCTCCATCCGTTTCTTCTGCTAGTGGAAACGCAACTCCCAACACACCTGGTGATGAATCTCCCTGTGGCATTATTATCCCTCATGAAAATTCACCTGAGCAACAGCAACTGGAGGAGCATCGGCCCAAAATAGGACTTAGCCTCAAATTGGGCAAGTTTATATTTTATTTCAATCTTCCATATGGGATCAAAATGAGCATTGTCAAGCTGAGTAGCCACATGGTTTTCCAAATGCATCATATGTTTTGATGTATTTATATCAAGTTGTTGTTATCCAGATGCTGGGCTTGATTTGTCCTATCCAGAAGATACATGTTATAGAGCTGTCTTCTTCCAAAACCTGGAGAGCAGAAAGGGAGGGAGTTTTAGGCATGTTCAAGGACAATTTTTTTTACGAATGTTCTGAGCAGGGATTGGTTATTTTCACATGCTTTTTCACCTTAATGTATCTGTAAATCTCTTTTAAAACTCATTGCTGCTTTTCACTGATATATGTTAAATTTAAAATCTAGGTAATTCTTACATGTACTTTAAAAGACCCCTTTAAAGAAAAAGCAAAGCAAAATAAAACCACTTTTTTTTTCCTTTTAGAGTATCACAGTGAAGTGATGACAATTGTATGAAACTTGAGCATAGAGTTCCTTAGTACTTTAGCAATTTCCTGCTTAGAGAAATTTAGTTCTGAGCAGCAGAACTAAGAATATTTGTGTTCCAGAAGGTTTGCACATTTATTATTTATTACTTTAATTAAATGATGCCAGGCTGCAGTTTGAGCTCACACTGTGTTAGATCTTGAATGATGAGAGACTATGGTATTAGGCTGATTAGACTTTTCCTATAGCAGTGTTCGTTGCAACCTTTCACTTCTGTGCTCTGCCTTTGCTAAGGTTGGAACTTAACTACAGTCTTCCCTCAGAGAGGGTACTAATTGGTTTCAGGGCAGAGAAAGAAGACTCTTTTTCAAAAATCTCGAACAAACTCCAGTAGAGATCTGTATCTCTTTTGCCACTTTTATAACAGAGTTTGAGAGATTAAAAGCCAATGCCAGGCGTTCACAGATGTGAATATAGCTTACAAACCAGTATTTCTCAAGAAACAGGTGAAGAGCAAACTGGCTTCAGTTGAAGCTGATAATATGTTATTCTGTCTTTTGGGTTGTAGGTGCCTGCAATAGTCCTAATCAGCCCAATGCTGTAAAAAGGAAGAAGCTTGCTGTGGATAGTGTTTTCAATAAATTTGATGATGAAGACAGTGATGATGTGCCCCGGAAAAGGAAACTTGTCCCCCTGGATTATGGAGAAGAAGACAAAAGCAATATCAAAGGCAGTGTCAATACAGAGGAAAAGCGTAAACATATTAAGAGTCTCATTGAGAAGATTCCCACAGCAAAACCAGAGCTCTTTGCTTATCCTCTCGACTGGTCAATTGTGGATTCGGTAAGTTGATTTCATTTAACCATTTTTTTGAAAGGCTTAATTTTTCCAAACAAGCCTTTTAATTGAATGGAAAAACAAGGTTACTGGGACCTCAGTGGATTGGCGCATCATCATGAAGTGGAGTCAAACTTGAGACCTCTATTACTTGTTTGTACATAGTCCTTATTCTGAAGTATGCCTGCTTATTTTTGTTTGGTCTGTCTTGAATTGCCACTACAAATTGTCAAGCAGTTTTATGGCAGGAGGAAAAAAGGTCCTGTAAAAACATGTTGGAGTGGCTCTCAGAAGTACTTGCAGATGCCAAATCTCTAAGGGTGATATCACTGATGGCAAAGTGTATCTCCTACTAAATAGCTGTTTGAGTCTTCCAGATCCCTATGGGCAATTGTCACAAGAGAGTGAGGTTTAAGATAATTATTTGTTTTGGTTTTGTGTTTCTTTCTTTTTCCAGACACTAATGGAACGTCGAATTAGACCCTGGATCAACAAGAAAATAATAGAATATATTGGTGAAGAAGAAGCCACACTAGTTGACTTTGTTTGTTCTAAGGTTAGTATCTTCTGTGTTCTCTGTGAAGTCTGGGTTTGCTCCCTCTTTAAACTGCAGCAGTGACTGCTGGATCTGTATTTGGAAGAAGTTTTTTATTAGCTTCTCAGTAATCTGCAATACTGGTCAGTGGAGGTGGTATACTTGGAATCAATATGTACCCTAATGTTTTACAAGTTTACTTCCTTCAATGCCTGTGCACAATATGTGCATGTTAGATGCTCTGTTAACTGTTAGAGAAACATATGGAACTTAGCAGTTGACAAGAGCAGCAGTTTTAACTGGTGGTTTTATCATTAGATTTCAGAGTTAGTATCTCATTTGCCACTAAAATTCTTCAGCTTAAAAATAGATTTTGTGTGAATGTAGGGGGAAAAGAGCTAGTAGCTTGATTTTTATATACCTTGTTGGATGAACTAGAGTAATTTCTTAGAAAGCTTTTTATATGTTCCTGTAGAAGTAAGCAAATACCAAGGTTTTAGAGTTAGCATTAGAACTCATTCTGCTATACCTTTTAGCCATTGCATGACTTATTTAAAATAAAGTCTGTGTAACTTCTTCCATCAGATTACAAACTAAATTCTTACAAGTTGCCTTTTTTAATCTCTCGGGACGACTCTATGTCTTTTTATCAATAGGAAATTTTGAAAACTCTTCAGCTTTCATAGTACTTGTGTTTATAATGGCTTGTCTTGTTTTATGTTGTAAGGCTACTGAATGAGAGGCAAAGTAGGTCCTGAGAGTTTTGTGACACAGTTGATTAGCAGAAAGTCAAAAGCACAAGTTGAATATTTGCCATGCTTACATTATATACACGTGTGTGTATATATAAATAAATAGAAATTTTATGGTATTGAAAGACAACTTAATTGGTTCTTAACAGGTACTTAACAGGTAAATGGGAAATCCAGTTTTGAGGAGTGATGCAGGGAGAACTTTGCCTTTGTCTTCCATTAGAACTTTACTGTTGAAGGAAGGGAAGCTTTTACCTAAAATTAAGAAAGCGTCATTGGAGATGTAAGAATAGTCAGCAAATACAGGACGTGTTAATCTCTAGAGCTTCCTGGACCTTGGTCCTCAGTAATTTGCCGTAAACTCTCACTCACTATGATGGATTGATAGTGATGCAGTTTAATACTAATTTTTGCCATGGCCTTTACTGGAACCTAATGAACTGCAAATACTTCTTGCATGTGCAAAGCATTCAAAATTCCTTGGATGTAACTGGATTTTGTCCAGAGATGTGAATAGGGTTTTTTTCCAAGTTTTCAGTCTAAAAATATTTGTTTCTTTCAGGTTATGGCTCACAGCTCACCACAGAGCATACTGGATGATGTTGCCATGGTAAGCAGAAATTCTGTAACTGATACACCTTGTACATTTTACTGAAGCTAAGTCAATTATGCAAAATAGCAAGAGTCCATAGCAGAAATCTTTGGTGCTCACAGAACACACATGGAAAACGTGTATTAGATATGAATAAGCAGATCATGCTAGCACAGGCATTATTTTGCAGCTACAGCACCTAGGTACAAATTACTGACCCCTGTTCAGCATTTCTCAGTATTCAGAAATGTAGAACAAAGATTTTGTCTCTAAGAGTAGATGTCAAAATCAACAATAACAGGACTGCATTAGAAATAAAAACTTTTATTCTTTCTTGTTCTTGTAAATAGATTTTTATTAGTAGTTTTGTGGGTCTTTTCCTAATTAATGAGCAAAAGGTGATGTTCTGTAGAAGAGTAAAAGCTCTTTTTTGCCTGGTGTTGGATGAGAGAAACTTTATGAAATAATGCTGTTGTTTCACTCTGTTTGCATACCTTGAAAGGGGAATAAAAACTAATTGTCCACTCTCTTCCCATAAGGAGAACTGGAGGCAAAGTTAGTAGGAGCCGTATGGATAGTGGGAGACAGTAGGTTGTTCATGGTGTGAGTAGTAGGTGACTTGGGAACTTCTGAGATGTGTGGTGGATGCTAAAAGTTTGTACAGATTCGAGAAAAGCCTAGATAATAAGTTCAGGGAAGAGAACTCCATTGAGAGTTTACTTAATAAATATCCAAGGAAGTTCCAAGCTGAAAATGAGCAGAGATTAGGAGATGATTAAGGGAAGATACCACATGTAAATATCCTGTTCTTACATTCTTTCCAAGCCTGTCATTTCTCTGCCACTCCCCAAACCACTTTTGGATACTAGTTTACTGATGGTTTTATCTCTAAGTACTCAACAGCTGCATTCTACAAGTATTTAGGTAGGGCTCAGTCCAGTCAGTGAGAAATGCTGGACAGACAAACTCAGCAGAGTTTTTTTTGGTCCCTCCCTCAAAGACTTTTATTATGCTACATCCACTTTGTAGTTCTGATGTATCTACAGTTAGTCTTTATAACTGTAATGCATAACCTAAATAATCTCTAAAATGTGTATTTCTTACAGGTACTAGATGAAGAAGCTGAAGTTTTCATAGTCAAAATGTGGAGGTTGTTGATATACGAGACAGAAGCAAAGAAGATCGGCCTAGTGAAATAAAGCACTCTCCTTGCTTCTAGGGTTCCATTTCAATTTTGGGCTTTTTTTTCCCCCATCGTTCAAAGACTGAATTCTCTCTGTTCTCAGAGACTTGAGACCTGTATTTTTTTATGTAGAAAATGTGAATTTTTTTTTGTCCTCTGCTCTGAGGCCCCTTTTACCCTTCTCAATTAGTTATTGAATCCTGCATTGGTTCTCTTTATAATACACGAGGTACAATTACCGGTATGTTTTATAAGCTGCAGCTACTGTACATGCTCTTTGGTAATTTTGTTATGTTACTCTGATTCTTGTAAATACTAAGAAAAAAAATTCCCCTGTTTTGCAAAACATTTGCACTTAATGTGGAACTATATCAGTTACAGATGAAGACAAAGGATTTTACTGCAAGTTTATCAGTGTTGTTTGGGGGACAGACTTTCCCTTTTCTATTTAACGAATGATCAAACGTACAATTTAAAAATAGGTGGCTTGAGCTGTTTTCACAGAACAGCTCTGTGTGTTCATTTGGTCTCTTCATCTGACTGGAAAAGGAGTTCCTTCAAACTTCTGATGTGAACCAGAAGTAGTCTTGGTACTTTGTTGCCCATTTAGAATTACTAATGAAGCTGGGAATGAAATCTCTTGCAGATGCTCTGCTTCTTTCCAGAAAGTGCAAATCACAGGAAGTTTTTTATTTGCTCAGTTAAAACAAGAACAGGACCTAAATTCAGTAAGTGCTATCTAATGCTTTTTGGGTTGATTTGTTTTGGTTTTTTTAAGCCTAGGATATCTTCTGCTCAATTTCATTTTAGCCATTACCTACTGTCCCTTCTGTCTCCAAAATAATCCAATGGCTTTTTTAAAAAGAAATTATTTTTTAAAACTTTTTTTTTTAGTATTTAGAAACAAAACAAAAAAACCTCTTTGGATGTAACTGTCTCTTAAAAAACAAAAACAGACATGAAAACTAAACCATAAGTTTTCAAACAAAGCTGAAATCTTGTTTTTATCTATACTGTTAAACTGGCCCTGACTTTTGTTTTCTACTGTATGCAGTCTGTTGTCCACAAAAAGAAGGTAATATTTTCCTGCCTTGTTTGTATGTTTTTTTTATAAATAGGCTGATATGGTATAAATGATGACATGTACTGTAAACTGCATTTTTTTTATCTCATACCTGGGTAAGAAATCAACTCTATAATGTGCTGTGAGCTGTTTTGATTGCAGGAGGACTGTGTTCCAGGGAGCAAACCGTCTCAAAATTATTTTTAATTTTTCAAACACAATTCTTAATAGCAAACCAATTAAGTAAAGGTGTTCCGGTATCTCTGTATTGTATTTAACTGAAGGATACAGGTTGACCTGTTCAGAAAACATAACTGTGACCATGAGTTACTAGTGCTTTGTATCTGGAGAGGACACTTGAAAACACTGTTCTTAACAAATGGGATCGTGTAAAGGTTCCACCATGTAAATATTTCAGATATTAAAAATGTATATATTTGATTTAAGGGTTGATACTCTTTTGGAGTCTTATGCAGCATGCAATTGTATTTGACAGTGCTTACTGAAGCAACAGTTGTTCCCAAACCAGGGTGGGGTTTTTTTTAACTACCTCCTCCTTACACAGGTGACTAGAAGCCTGCAAATTAAGATGTGATCCCAGTATGTTCTTTCTCATCCCTGTGATACTACACACCACAAAATGTTCTTTTTTAACATGAGGTGTCATGCTTAGATGTTATTTTGGTGTTGTGCTTGAGTTTGCGTGAGAATGTTTTGGGTTGCATGCTTACATGCTGCAATCTTCCTATTTTTTTCTGCAACTTGATGTTACCCTAAAAGATGACTAACCCATTCTCCCTATACAGTTCTGCATCAGCATTTACCAAAATTTTTTCAAATTCTAAATAAGTTAGAAATTTACTCTGTTTGTAAATACAGAGAAGAGGGAGACTGAACTTCATGAGTGCCTTTTGAGCTAGTAAATGGCATTCTCTCTCATTTGTAGTAGTTAAACAAGACAAATGTGACAAATGCATTGTAATGCCACTGTGACAGATTGCCCAACATCCTCATACAGATTGTTCGGTGAAAGCTCAAGTTTTGAAACCTCAGTTTATTTTATTTCTGCCTTAACTAGAGCTGTGTTTGCAATGGACATAAGCTTGTACTCTTCCTTTCTTGGGGAGACTGAAGGTGCCTGGGTGAGAAAGACATCTAAAATTTAAGCTGCAGTGTTAAATATCTAGGTAAATAAGTATATAGAATTACTGTGACATCATAAAAAAATCAATTTTGTGGAAATTGAGGTTTTCTTCAGTAGTGAAAGAAGAAAGGAATGTTCACTATAGGATCTCTGGTTTGGCTTACTAGCTTTTTCTCTTACAGAATGCAAGTATAAAGTCGCTTCTACTTTTGCCACTTACTCAAGGTATTGTTACTATGTCTCAGTGATATATTTTGTGTCAGTGATGCTGAGGAGTAGAGCACAAATTACATACTGCTGAGGTTCTAAGTATAGAAAGTAACATCTGTTTGTTAACTTTCAACATGCAGTAACAATTATTGCGAGATAAATTTGCAAAATCTGGGGTAGGAAAAGCCTATTTTGCCAATAATTACAACACTTCACTGTCTGAATATATGATTTAATACACACTATGTGTTACACTAGTAATTAGAGGGCAGTTACATGAGTTAAAATTAGTTACATTAGAATGCACAGATCAAGAGTATGCTCAGGATGAGATACATGAGTAAAGTATTTATGTTGCCACCGAGTATTCAGTGTATCATGCCATAGTATGACCGACATTGTGATGCAAGGTTACTCCAAAAGTTCCCCTTGCTTTGTAATGAGAAATACCAGTATTTACACAACAGAACTGAATGTACTTGTTGTTGATCTGGACCTTCCTGTGGAATAAGGCTTTACAACTTAAAACATGCTCTTACTCTCCTCTTAATCATTCTCTGTAATGACCATTCAGTGTAGTTTGGAATATGTGAGTACAAAATGTAAAGTATCATTTTTGTCCATTAATATGCACTGAAAAGAAATGGGAAACAAGGAACAAGTAAGATCCAGTACGAAGAATGTTATATATTTTTATTACTTTTAAGTTGGTGAGACTTTTTGTTCTTAGAATATTTAACCTGCTCACATACTGAGTTGGTCTTTCTAATCTTGGCTGTTTCCTTCTTCCATTCTCTGTAAGCAGGAGCCTGTACTAAAAATAACAATCTAGCTAAATGATCATGGCTCTAAATGTGGGCAGGGGAAAGGCCCCAAACAGTGAATTCAGCTACTTACTGAATTCTGGTGTCTTACCACTAGTGCTTTCCTATTACTGAGAGGGAGGTAGACTTTTCATGCTCTTAATAAACAAAATTTTTAGATAGCTGCTTGCAGGAGTAGTATTTTGGAAAGTGGATATGCTTAAAACTGCAAGCTGCTGGGCTTTATATTACAACTGAGTCACACTTTTTCATATTCTATACATTATCCTGTGTAGGAACATTGAATACAGACTTAAAAATTAGTACACATGAGCAGTGTGAGGTATTGTTTAATAGACATTTCATCATAGATCAAACTGATATTAGTGATAGAAAATAGTTTGGTACAGCTGTATGCCCATGTTGGTTGGTTGAGGTTTTTGTTTGTTTCTTCCCCCCTTTCAAATTACAAGTAGTTTTATTTGATTAATGGTTAGACATAATTTTCAATCTAAAAATGGCTTCTTTTAAGTGCATTTCATATGCATATGTGCTTCTGAAATATTTGTGTTGCAATGCTTATATCAAACCTTTTAGGTACAATAGTTCTGTTCCACTTCATTTTACCATAGATCTTCCTGTAGTGTAGTTGAATACTGAAATATAACATTGTTTTAAATGCGCAGAATTACGTGGTCCCTCAGAAATTTTACATTGTTTTTTATATTTGGAGTGATCATACTTATCCTGGCATTTGCTATATGTTACTAACCCGAATGATTATGCACTTAAGGAGGACTTGTGGATTACCCTTTAAACATGGATAGCTAGGTAAGTTTCAAGTTTGAAATTAACTTTTTTATTTTGTTGTTTCCACTAACCAGTCACAGCTCTACTTAGAGAGTAGAGGTAAAGATACCGTGTTGACTTCTAATACTGTTTTTCTTTTGAAATGTAAATACCAATTCAGGTTATTTTCTTACGCTTTTTTTGTGGGAACGTTTTATAACAGGGTCACTGGCGTATATATGACTTGAATTCCAAACAGCCGAGAAGTGTATTTTCTCGTAATACCCCTCACTTTATCTGGTACTAGGTTAAAAATGACAAGCTAAATTTCCTCTGCGCGGTTCCTCTTGGCTGCAGTTTCAGCGAGTGCTCGCTCTCTGCTACTCAGCCAGCCTCTCCTAACCGGTGACTTTCTTCAGTTCCCACCCACGCGTCTCGGATCCACAAAGTTGCTGATGGCAAAGCTTTCAGCGTGTGCTTTCCGAGGCGCTCCCTCGTGCCTCCTGCGCGCCGCTGGGTGCCGGGGCCGGCCGCAGGTCCCGCCCCGAGGCGGTGCCGGGTGCGGGTGCGATGCGGTGCGGCGGCTGCCCCGGGCCGG
>VZRZ01006846.1:114411-201667 GCA_013398175.1 Climacteris rufus | reverse complement strand
GGTCCCTGCCGCTCCCCCGCCGCCCGGAGCGGGGCCGCAGTCGGTGCGGCTGCGCCGGGCCCGGACAGCTGGTGACACCGAGCGGGGTCGGGCCGGGGCCTGACCCGGACCCCCAGCCCCGCGGAAGCCACCCAGGGGTGGGACCCCCGTGCCTCGGCTGTGGCGAGGCTGCACCGGCCCGGAGCGGGGCTGAGGACGGGCTCCGCGGGGCGGCTGGGGTGCCCCCAACGCGGCGGCAGCTTCTTGCTGCTCGCTCGAGGGAGAAAGCAGGGGGTAACCGCGCCGCGTTTGTGTCTGATCGGTGCTCACTTTGCTTTCTCTTCTAAGAGGAGCTTACTTGCGTGTTACATCTGTTTATTGGGCTAGATGTAAGCGAATGACAGCGACATTGTAACTCCTGTTGTTCTGACCTAGGAAAGCTAAAGGAAGCAAGGAAGAACTCTTTTAGACAGGCTATTTTAACATTAACAGCTTCATTAAAAAAAAAAACCAAAACGTTTTGGTAAGTCTCTTTTCAGATAAAACAAGCAAAGTTTTAGTTTGTGTCTGTTTATGCATAGTTCATTTATGGATTTCGTTCATTCATAGTTACGTTTCAAATGTGATAATGTTCATTTATTTAGAAATATAAAATAAAGTTGTTTGGGAAGATGTCCTGAATCCATTTTCTGAGCTCTTGAGTTTTCCAAAGAAATTGTTTTAACAAACCATAAATTTTGACGTCTGTCATTCAAACTTTGATGCAACTCTTCCATCAGTTACTCTTCCCTGTCTTCTGATTCTCTCTGCTCCTCAGTAGCTGAGGTTTTTTGGTTTGGTGAGTTTGTGTCGGGGTTTTTTTTGCTGGTCTATAAGTATGGTTTTGTAATTGGTGTTTAATTTTGGTTTTCTCTCCAGTAATCTAATTAGAATTTTGACATGTTGCTATGTGAAAAATCTCATTCTAATACTTCATATCTGGATAAAAATCCTCAACTTTTTCCACTGCATTGTCACTGAGAATTTCTGCCAATGGCAGCCTTAGAACAATATTATTTTTTTATTCCGTAGCCCAGCCAAAGAATTAGAACAAAACTTTAAAAGTGAGAGCAGTGTAGTTCTTACTTAATTTCATCTAATCTTGCATTTAAATTATATTTTATATTAGATGTGCTTTATTTTTAATGGTAAATGCGAAAGGAAGCTATTCTGATGAATACTACTTTGTCTTTCTTTTTCCAAACAGTTTGCGTGCTCCCACTAGACTTGTTAAATTGATGTTGCTTCCTAAAGGCTCTCTAGTGTGAGCTACATTGTCGGCTGCTGAAGTTAGTACTGTGCCCTAGCCTTGTTAGATATGTATTTATTAAAGGAACAGCTTCTGCATCTTCATATTTACAAAAATAGGCTTAACTCTATTTTAAGTAAGATGCTGTCTTGCAGCACTTGTGTCTTGCTGCTGCCAAAAGTGAGAGTTTTTGCTTTGTGATGTCCTCTGTTGTAAGAGTTTTTCAAGATCCCTTGATGCATTAGCTGAGTATACAAAACAGCAGAAGAATATTTTTGCTTTCTTTTCTTGGATTTGTTTTCTTCCATTTTAGTGAGTAAGATCTACTGTAAAGAGGACTGATGAGTGCTGGAATTAGCACAAGGTAGGAGCAAGAGCCACTTGGGATGGACTGATAGTTCACCCTTGAGGTTTATTCATTATTTATTTTTTGTGTAACCAAGCCTGTGGTTTATCCAGGCCTGCTCATTGTCTCTTAAAATTATGGGGTTCTTTTCTGAAATTTAGTTAGGTCAAACTTCCTCTTTCCGCTCTATTGCTTTACCTTCCTTTGTTATGGAGCATATAGTTTATTAATGTTCTCATAGGAAAATTTTAGAATCTGTTTTTTTTATGGAAGAATGTTTAAAGCTGTTACATATATGTGGCATGCTTATGTAGATGTAACTGGTACATATGGGGAACTGAGTGCACATGAGTTCTTGAGGCTCTGCTGAAATACTGTTTTGTGTAGCACTAGGTCACTCTTACAGCATCACAGTATTAAGGATATGTCTAGATTTTAAATAATCAAGTGTAACGTAGTCATCCTTACTTGAAAATTACCCCTAAGCTTATCATCAATCCAAAACAGAACAACTTGGAGCAGTTGTGCTTTGCTGAGATAAAAACATGGAAGCTGTGCTCTGAGCAAGTGTGCAATGCTTCTCATTTATTGCGTAAGATGGAATGGAGAACTGTTTAAATTATTAGTTTGTTGCTGACTGACTTCTGTGGCTGATGAACTAATTTGATAACATTTAGAGACTCTTATTTTTGTGCTGGAAAATCACTATTATGACCTCTTAGTGGATGTGATACAGTTTGGTATTATGGTTAGATAGAAAATGGTTGTCTTTGATCTATGTGAACTCCAAAAATTGAGGCAGGAAGAGGAGGGAGAACTGGATCACGTTAAGAACTAAGGCTTTTTACACATCTTTTTCCTTTCAGCATCTCCAGAAGAAAGGTCCATTTTGTGTGGAAATAAGTGACTCCCAGAGGACTGTCCCAATGACAGAGCTGTCTGCACATTTACCCCAGTTTCAGCATGGGCAGCTGACAGAAAACTTCCCTGATACCCACCTCAGCAACACCGTATGTAACAAATAATTTTATTACCTGCTAGCAGTTACATGGGGATGAATAGTCTGTTGCGATTCATTTTGTCTTTCTGAACTGTTGTGGTGGTAAGCAGTGCCAAAAGAAATATGCTGCAAAATATCTGATATTCTAAACTCATTTTTATGTACAGATAAGATTTCCCCCAGTTTAAAGTGGTGTTGGAGTGACCAAGTCATCAAGAAAAAAGAAAAATAGAACAGGTTGGAACTCTTGTGTCAAACAGTGATACTTACAGGATTCAGTGAGCAATCTTGATCTAGCCTGGCTGTGGTCTGCTTGGTTCACAGGTTTCTCAGTCACACAGTTAATTTTAGTCTAGGTAGAGCTTGAAGCCTGGGTTTTGTTGTTGCTGTTGCTGGAGGACTGCTCCTCTGCAGGAAGAACAGCTCTGTCTTGTCTTACTTGTGAATAATTCTCAAAGTGGTCTCGTGGTTCCTGAGGTTTTGGGGGAGGGGGAACTCAAACCGTGAAGTTCTGTGTGATTGCTTTGAAAGACCTAAGCACATACTTGTTGCTAAAACTATACCATTGTACTGTATGCGTTTTGGTAAAACCAGGTTTAGATGATGTACTTGGGTGTGGTGCTCAGACTCTTAGACTTGTCACACTCTGTTCTTTGTTCCTGCTATAGCTCTTGAATATCAGGTTTCCTTGTGACACAGAAATGCTCTTGTGAGGCTGGGCCACTTGTAGCCATGTTTATGGCAGTAATTCAAGAGAATGTTCTGATCCCTGCTTCAACTCTTCTATACAGTCTAGCAGTTTATATAGAATTTTGAAAAATCCTCAGACAAGCATCATGCTATATCAGTAAAAGTATAAAATATTTGAAAAATTAAAACAGAAAAGTGGGAACTTGCCTACTGCATCCTTTCTACTTTTACTTTGGAGGGAATGAAAAAGGTTTCTTTTCCTCTTGGACAGGTGAGAGATTAATTTTTATTGAACACTTCTGCCAGATTAAAAAGGCAGAGCTCAGCAATAAACTGTGAGCTCACCATCCTTACAGATAACTTGGTGATGCTCCTTACCAGCAATTGGTTCTATTTTCTTCTCACTAACAGACTGTACTGATGAATAACTGCTGCTTGTGCTTTTTCTTTCCATGTTTAAGTAACTACGGTTTTGATACTAATTTGTAATGATTTTCCTCCCCTTTACACATCTGCTTTGTTTTTATACATACATACAAAAGTTCTTTCCTGCTGAAGTACACTACTTTCTGTGGCTAACAGTCAGTATGGGAAATCACCAAGTGCTGTAATTTGCTTTCTCTTCTTCTGGTCACACACGAAGAGTTCAGCCCAGTCTTCAATATCTGCCACTGCATAATGACCTTTTAACATCAGTGGTGTATGTGAGAACTGATGAAGTTCCATGCCCACTGTCAGGGCATGGGGATCTGCTCCTGATATAAATCTAGATTTAATAGCTAAAAGCCGCTTATCAAATATGCTAGGTTTTTTATCTCTTGGTTCAGGGGCATAGGTCTGGGTTTGCTATTAACTATTTTCCTGGTAGGGGAAAAAAACACTTATCATTTGCTTTTGATATTGTTTATTCGCCTGAAAGCGCGTAGTTCGTAACTTACATTTGCTTACGGTGTTACAACAGGTGTTACTGACTTTTTAGCTTCAGAATTTTCACTTTTAACTATGTCTGAGGAAAGTGAAGAGTCTGTTCCTTTGCTTCCACTTCAGCAAGAGTCCATGGCCTCTGCTCTGTTTAATACTGATCAGGTAGGATATAAGTGCACTTTGTTCTTTTAAGCAGTGGGGCACGCGCATGTCACATTTAGCTACACTTGAGTAGCCTGCAAGGACAACTTATTTTCTAGCTTTAACTGCAAATTAGAGAATAACTCTTGGTGCTGATGTGGTTTTCATGCACTGTGTTTTAGTATGTAAAGGCATTTTTTGATTGCATATTTTTTCCTAACTAGTGACGGGAGCAAAGCAACACGTGCTGGTCTAATTTCTTCAGTTTTTCTCTTTATGTTTGATTTTGCAGGTTTTTTGTAGTGGTGTGCTAGTTAATCAGGCTTTTCCTTTGGCTGTTTTTGTGTTTGCTCTGCAAAGCTGTAGATTTTTAATTTATTTCTTGTATTTCTTTTCCAAAGATAGAGTAAGTGCTCCCTCATGCAAGAACTGTTCTTACAGCAGAGAAAAAGCAACACATTCAGCAAGTGTGCAGAAACTGAAATACTCAGTCTGCTGTACTTGTGCAGTGTTCCAAGGCTCTGTTCATCTCCAGTGTAGTGTTACTTGTGATCATCTTAGGCAGTTTATTTAGATGGTTACATATATTGTTGTCTTTTTGTAGACTGAGAGAAATGGAGTATTTTACTATCAAAGTGAAAAAGTGTTGCATTTGGACTATAATCTTTACAGAAAGGGGTTCAGTTGGAACCAGGATTTCAGATTAATAAAACATGATCTCTTTATCTGCATTCTCCCATATACCCATTTCTATCTGACTTTCAGTAATTGTATATGAGGACTTTATACAAAATGCCAAGTGATTTATAAGAGTTTTTTTCATTTAGTAAGAAATAATTTTGAACCCAACATCTTTTTCAGGACATATTTTGAATTAATTATGTTAAATTCAAACTAAGGTTAAAACCTTAACTCTAAAAATCTGGTTGCCTCCTATTTTTAATCATTTAATTTAAACAATTTTAGTTTGGTTCTTTTTTCCTCTTACATTCCATTTCCTTTTTGAAAAATGCAACAGATTTTCTTAAGAGGACAGCTCTTGAGATCCTGCTGAGCTTGATCCCAAGGAAACCATTAAAAAAGAAAGAAATAGCCAGAGCATTTGGTGTATATTGTTACTTTGTAATGTTTTGTAAAAGCAAATTTTTCATGAATTGGGGAAGTTGTAAAGCTTCAACTTTTAGCAGTGTCAGTATTTGCAGTTCAAAGTCCACGGACTTGTGCTCCTTGGTCACTTAAGTGCTTTTAGAAACCCCACTATGAGTTCCTGAGTGTGTACTTAACATCTTCTCTTTTCTGAGGGTGGGGCTGGGAAAATTCTGTAGAAAGAATCTCTAAAATTACTACTGATTTCTTGAAAAACTGCAGTGAATTAATGCGATACAAGTCAGCAGTTATGCTTGGAAATGCTACTGAAAACAGGTAATTAGACTTTAGCATTGCATATTTAAGGAAAAAAACTACCTGAGTAAGAATACTGAAGAAGAAATTCCTTAGGTTGTTTTCAATGCCCTATCTTATGTCCAGATCAATTCTCTGAAAACTGAGTGATATTTTAAAGGTATTGCAAAAGATATCTTCCTTTAGTTTATTGTACTTTTTAATCTAATGCTGTTTTAATGCACTTACTCAAAAAGAACTGTTCTGGATGAAGTAATTCTGAATAAATGAGATTCATTGGGTAAGGAATCTCTTACAAAAATCTTTGTATTTTATCTCTTGTATTAAACCTCTTGAGTTTGAACAGTACGTCACTGACTTTGGACATGGTAATACACTAAAAAACCAAGTAGTCTGCATCAACTGTTGCATTTTAGTGCTTATTTAAGTGTCTGGTAATGCTTTTGTTTCTTTGTAATCCAGAAAGGAGAAGCATAGCTCACTCTCATGTTGTGTTCACTGTGCACATGACATATAAAAGGTGCATGCCCCCTGCTCATGGGGCTTCTTGAAGAGGGTGCAAAAGATTTGTGACACCATGAGAAATGCAGGCCTGATCATTTAGTTATAGCTGATGTTCCTAGTTTGTGCTTTTGCTTCCATTGAAAGTTTACCACTGTCTTTGTTTGAGTTTTACCCCGATGTTTCATGTACCAGTATCAGGGAGGGTATGAAGCTCTTTCATATTTGTTGATAAGAGTGGTGGAATTTCTTCAATGTCCGTGAAAGGATGTGGCAATAGTTTCCTTGGGAAAGAAGAAAGAATCTGCATGCTTAACTCATCATGCTAAAACTTTGGGATCAAACATCAGTATAAAGACTGAGAATGACCTGAGTTTGATCACCATTTCTGTGCCATTCTTAGTAAAAATGTGAGAACACAATACCTCATGAAAATCCATTTTATTATATGTTCTACTTAGTATACTGTAGTGGCAGTAACATAGTAAAGAAACTAGACATTTTCTTAGGATTTACATGAAGAGGGGATCATAAATGTCTGTTTTGCCTTACTCTTAGGGACAGTTAATTCTTGTCAAGTTACAGGCATGTCTTCTGTCATGCATCCTTGTGCCAACTAGTTTGAACCAAGGGAAAAAGCTGTCTTTATTCAGTCTTTGAAATTCTGTTTAAAGGAATGGTGACATTTTGACTATTGGTGTTTTTAATGTAAATATTTCTAACATAACCCTGTGCTCCCATTCTTTTGATAATTACGTGATGCAATTAATTACTACTGTTTAAATCCCTGATGTAGTGAGTGTTCTTGGCAGAACATATTTTTCCTCCTCAGGTCATTTTTAGCTTAGTGTACAAATGTGATTGTGTAGAGTTGCTGAGGAAACTGGTTTTTATGTATTGCAGAATGACAACAGTGAAAGACGTCGCCATGATAATAGTGAGCGCAGAAGAAATGATAATCCCGAGTCTGAGACTAATGGACAGCCACAAAACAATATTCAGCAAGTGGTGGAGCAAGATGAGGAAGAAGATGAAGAGCTAACACTGAAATATGGGGCAAAACATGTGATTATGTTGTTTGTACCTGTCACGCTTTGCATGGTGGTCGTTGTTGCAACTATCAAGTCTGTCAGCTTTTATACACGCAAGGATGGACAGCTGTATGTATCAATTCCCCCCCCTATCTTTTTAGTGGACTCATTTAGAGAATTTTCTTTAAACTCCATTTTTTCTGGAGTCTGATTCAAGCAGTGAACTTCCTCTAGCCTCCCTTTCCCCCTTCTCCAGCCCAAGTTTTGTTTTGTTCCTTCCAGAAACCAGACTCTTACGTTTGTGGTATTGTTAACATTTGTTTGTCTGGTGATCAGTGGGGATAATCCCTTGGTTGTTACTGCTTGATTCAAATCCTGGTCCTCATTTTAATACTTCCTCATGCTCTGTGGTATTTATAAAATAAACTCAATCCTGAGCCAAAGCCATTTCACTTGTACGGTGCTAGAATACAAGAGTTTTGGAAAAGGATCAAAATTACTAGTTTAAATGAAATAACATATATGCCAAGTTCTGGTTTCCCCATGCTGTTTGATAAAAAACTTCAAATGCCAAGAGAATATAGCTTCAAGAAGTTCATTTCTGGTGCAGTTAGGGAAACTTTCCTGGCAGATGTGTCTGTGGAATTTTGTGGATTTTGGTAGAATAGTAATGTTGCCAAAAAAACCCCCAGTTTCAGTGAAAGCTGATTTGAGCAAAAGGGGACAAAGGACAAACACTGAGCCTGTCAGAAACTACAGCAAATCATAGAATCATAGAATGGTAAGGAGTTGGAATGGACCTTAAAAAGATCAGTCTAAATGTTCCACTGTGAAAACATTTAGACAAAATGATTCAAAGTGTGTTTGGCTTTGAAATGTTTGTATAATATAAGCATGTCATAAAATGTTTCAATAAAAAACAAAGTTCTTTTTCACTTTAAAAGTTGTTGATCAAAGAATTTTTTTTTTTTGAGATTTTATTTATGATAAGTGTTTTCTCCCTGCCTTGCCTTCCCACCCCAAAATGAAGTAGTTGCCCCAGGAGGTTGTATTTCTTTAGGAAAGAGTGAGCTGAGCCCAGACATTGTTTTGTTGAAATCACTGGGAGCCTTTCATGGTGAATCCATAGGTGGCATCCTGGTGAAACTGCAGCTTCACTGACCAGTGCATGAGTGATGGCATGGGAGAGTGGCAATGACACATGGCATGGGAGTAGCCATATCAGACACTGGGCAGCTGTAGGCTTTGTCTGCTTTACAAAGCAGAAAACTGTAATCTAAGAATGGAGGAAAGGTAAGTCTTCTAAGGAATTCAAGTTTGCCCAGTATGATACTACTCCACCTTTCAAGTTTTGTCTTAGTAGAAAGTAGATGTTGCTTTTACAGCTCTGAATTGAAAGATTACTGCAATTTTGTTTGATGTTGGCCTCACGTATCAGAAGCATCTGTGCATTCAGTGTAATGTCTGTTGGCTTTTTATTGTTGTAGCATCTACACTCCTTTCACAGAAGAGACAGAGACAGTAGGACAGAGAGCCCTGAATTCAATTCTCAATGCAGCCATCATGATCAGCGTGATCATTGTGATGACCATCCTCCTGGTTGTGCTTTACAAATACAGGTGCTACAAGGTAAGTAGTTCTGCTAGTTTTATTTATTAGTACAGATTATTTAGAGAATGGAAGAAAATGAAAGCTTATCAAGAATGAATGAGCGAAAATAGCAGAATTGGTGATTTAATTCACTGTTTCAATTTTGTGGCTTCTGTTCATTTGACACAAAGCAGGGCAAAGGCACAGTGCTATCAGTGCCATCTGTTTTGTCAGTTAGAAATAGGCTGACATTGCTTTCCTTTCTTTGAAATGTTTGTACACTGAAATCTTTCTGTGGTTAAGAAATACAAAGGACAGACTTGGTCCTATTTCAAGGGCTCCCCTCTCCCCACCCTGTCCCCAGTACAGATGGCTCCCATCACTGTGATGTGTGCATGGCTGTACACACCAGGCAGTATTCTCATGCCAAACACAGAGACTCTAAGGCTGTTGTGAAAGGCTTCAATCATATAATGATGTAATCTAGGCAAGTCAGGGCTTAGCATAGATAATTGCAATGCCACCTGCATGGGAGGAGTTGTCCATGAAAATTCCTGTTTTGTTTTGGTGTTAATGTCCATTTGACAAGGCTTAGTCTAGTAAAACTTCTCAGTATGCAGCCAGAACCTTGAATCTGTTTCACAGTTGTAAAAGAAGTAGTAAGATTCAAAGGTTTGCTTCACTTAATTTTGTTTTCAAGAGGGAACAATGGTCTTGGTCTTCATGTCTGTAGGTGAAACCCCTTTACAATTTATCTATGGAGTGACTGGGGAAATTATCTCGGAATACTGATTCTTAAAGTATGGACCTTCACTTATATCTTAGTATGGTGTTATCTGAACTGTCAAAGTGTTCCTTGTTGAATTGCCAATTCTCTTCATTCTAACGAAGTCAAATAACTAATGTACTCTAACTAGGTTCCTTAGTAGCCAGTTTATTCTCTTCAGGAGCTGAAGGCATCAACTAGTTTTTACTAAGCTTTTCGCATTTCTGGTTTTCTTCTTGACCTTACAAAGTACAGCACATTCTCCATATAAAAATAATTGTTCTATTAAAAATTAGAATTATTAGATATCCAAAATTTCATGAGTTTATATTTTATGCTAATTACACTAAATAATTAACTTAATTTTAGGTTTCCTGTTAGGGTACTTCTATGCTGTTATATCAGAACACTGTGAAATTTAGCTACCTGTCCACTGAGTTCTATTTTATGTGCAGTTCTATGTGTAGAATATAGTCTAGATTATGGGGAATGGAACTTATAACGAAAGAACATTTGGTCTTCATCTGGTGGTGATAATGTGCTTATCTTCACAAGATTTCTATCTGAAAACTTTTTTGAGGAAAGGAAATACTACTACAGTTTCACTGCTGTTAGCTTCCTGTGTTTGTCCTGTACAGGATATGTTAAGTGTGATCCTGATTCTAGCTCCTAAATCTAACCAGAAACAGCATCTTTGAAGGGGATTGTATTTGATTACCTTTTTCTTTTCAATTTATTATTCTCTGCATTCTTCATTGTTTCAGTCTGCCTAATCAAAGTCTCACTGCTGTAGCTCATTTTAATTCTCTGCATTCTGCAGTCCATCCTTAGTTTTTATTCAAGTTGTAGCAGGCAAAGCCAAATTTGTACTAGCAATCAATTAGTGTTGAAGTTGTTGTTAAATGAAGAATGAAAATTCTTAATGAGAAGGCAGCAAACCTGTTGTGGTATCCTACTAGGAAAACAGTGAGCAAAACTAACAAGAGGTACTTTGGAAAAGTCACGTGTTAAGAACAGAGACCAGTGATCTGTAAAATGCTACAATAAATGAGGTGCATACTGAGAATAAAGCAAACATTTGTGTGTAAAATGCCATCTTGGGTCAACTTTTGAAACTACCTCCTGTAGTACTGTTGACAGTAGTTATGCAAAATGTGTGTAGAAGTTTGCTGGACTATGACCTTGGTGTTTGACACTGTTAGCATTTTACTATTTCTTAGGATGAAACATTGCTATTCACTCTATTTTCTTAAGTGATAAGAGTTCAAGAGCTTATATTACAAATAGAAGTCATGAGGTAGCTTTCTTTGCTGTTTTCTTAAAATGGTTTCAACTAATTTTGCAGAGAAATAAAATTACTCTTGTTAGGTCTCTACTTTGTAGTTTTACAAGTTGTTGGAAAAATTTGGTTCTGTTTCAATCAATACATCAATAGTCAGCTTTAGAACGGTTCTTTCTGCCCCTGGCTGGGAGTGGGAACCATTTGACATACTGAGACTGATACTTTGGCAGTTCTTCTGCAGCATCTTTACAGGCATCGTGCTTATTACCTGTGGGAAATTCTTAAGTCTTTTGGAGAACACACTAGCAAAAACCAGTGTATTAGATTAGGAAGTTAAATGACAGGTTTTATTAGGTTGAAAGTTAAATTTGAACCTGTTTTGAGAGACAGTGTGAAGGAGGAGAACAAATGTTTCAAAATTGGCTGAGAACTTTAAAAATGGTAATGAAAAATTTAGCATTAGACTAAATGTATTGAATTACTAAGTGTAATAGCTGGATTCTTAATTTGCCAGAAAGTCCTGACTGGAACACATTAGTGTGATTCCTTTCGTCTTTGTGCATATGCACTTTACTTCTAAGCTAACTTTTGCTAAATACTTGAAGAACTGTAACGTAAGTTGTGTTCTACTACACATCTTTAAGAAGAGGACAAAGAGATAACACAGTTTTTAAACAGTTTCTGAATACTCTGATCTGGTGTGCATATATAGCTAATTTAACCAGTTAATTTTCCACTGAGCATGTCTTTCAAAGCCGGATTTCTTTAGTAGCTTTAATTTCTAGATCATTGCTTCTGACTGGTTATCTACTTGCAATACTGGGTCAGGTTTTATATATGACACTGTGCTGGGACTTTGACAAATATATGTTCATTCTCAGTACAGAGATTACTGGAGTTAAAGGGGTCTTCAATCTTAATTTTTAATTTTGCACAATAAATGCCACAAGAGTGGTGTGCACGTCTGTCAGTGCAAAGTCTAAGTACCTGTCGTTTCCATGTTTAAATCTTTGTGTGTCCCTGCTGAGTACAACACTGAACTGGTTTTTTTACATTGTGGGGCATATATGTCTGCTCTCATACCAAAATTAGGTATTACCTCTATAGATGACTGGTGGAGAATATAGAAATCCTTATGTAGTTGTTCATCGACAATATTCCAACAGATAAGCACTGAAGGTTTTTCTGGGTACCAGCATTTAATTCTATAACTGCATTCTGAAAATGATTTGAAATCAGAGCAGCACAAAAGTGAATCATGTTTCCCATCTGTGTTAATGTTGGTTGCTTCTGCTATGTTATAATGCCACTGGTATCAAAATGGTCTAAAAATATGCAGTTTTCAATAGAGCTGAAGAACATCTACTGAAAGCCCACAAAGCGCGTAAAATTCGTAAGTGTAAATTGAAATACAACAATATGTATAGACTAAATATGAATTTAGCAACAGCCAAAGAGAGATAAATCATTTTCTTGCTTTAATCAAATGGGAAAATAACCTTAAAAGCATTTTTAATAGATACTAAGCTTAAAATAACAAGTCTGAAAACATCTGCATTGATATCTTCTTTTCCAGGTGATCCATGGCTGGCTTATCATTTCTTCTCTTTTGCTGCTTTTCTTTTTCTCATTCATCTACCTGGGGTAAGTGAATTAAAACATTAATATGCTATTTTTCATGTATCACTTTATGTATGTATCTATTTTAGAACTAGGCCTTGAATCTTAAGATGATAGTAAGTTATGGCAATACATTTTTTTGTTTGATATAGGCTGATAGAGTACACGTGGAAGAGAGAGAGATTTGTGGGTTTATAGTGCATCTGATTAGGTACAGAAGCTGTCCATCACATGCATCACCCAGAATAAGCTATTTTGCAAAGGGTAGCTTGTTCTGCTGGCATGTCTTCTGATAACTTAATTTTTCATTAACATATGGCTCAAGGGCTGTTGTTTACATTGTAGCTTTGATGGTCAGCTGTATGTGCAAAGGCTGTTTGCATGTGAGTGGTGGAAAAGAGTCAGCTGAAAAGAACCTACTATCTCACAAAATATATTCAGGGCTTTTATTCTCAAATTTGGAAGCATTCCCTTGTCCAGACATCAACAAAAGTTGTTCATAATACTTGGTATTGTCTAAATTGAGCAGCCTGATCAGGGTTGGTAGCTGGAGTTATGTCATGAAATTAATAACCTGTGTACATTTTTATGTGGATTGACGACAATGCAGTTCTCTTTGGAGAAACTTACTTGGGTCTCTGGAAGGAGAAAATGGTCTTCCCTTCAGTCACTGATTTTTGCTAAAAGTGATCTGTGATGCCTTTTTTTGGTCAGTAGTTTCTCTAACCTTAACAATGGAATGACTTTTGAAATACAAGGCAATTCCTTCATCTGTCCCTTTTGCCTCCAGCAGCGCTGGCATCCTTTTGCCAGAGGTTCAGCAAGTGAGGGTGTTTGTAGACCAATTAAACATTATGACAGTAAGGGCCATCCTGTTAACACTGTACATTTCAAAGGTCAGCTGACAGCTGCAGAAGACAAATTTCCTGGAGGAAAGTATTATGCAAATTATAGGGTTCTTAGTGGCTTGATGAGTTGGTAGCAGCAGAATCTGCAAAAAGCCATCAAGATCCTTTCTTCCCTGAGTCAGTAGAAATCACCTGTGGCTCGGTGACAACATATTTGTCTTTTTTGGTTTTACTTATTGAGAGTCTTAATTAGTTTATAGTATTTGGTCTGACAGTGACATGGTTCATCCAAAAAGTTTTTTATTTCAGTTTTTGTGGGGAATAATAGAACAGAATAAACGTGTATCTTTGAAGTTAGCAAAGCATTCCACAGGCAGCACATAAGTGGAGAGAGATCTGTTTGCATGCCTTTAAAGATCCATTATCACCTCACAAGTTCTGATTATTCTGTTTTTTAAAAATTATGAGCATAATCAAAATGACTGATTTTGCAGTAATGTCCTTTCCTGTCAGTTTCTGCTTTGATTGAGAAGGAAGTAGAACATTAGGGAAAATTTTCAGAAAAGCTAAAGACTTGATGTGAAGCAAACACTGGTGAAATTATCCCAATTGTGAACAATATTTAAGTACTAATTGGAGAAAGAATTTTGCATTTATGCCACTAGATTGAAGATGAAAATTTTTTGTAAGGTATTCTGAAGCTTGCATCTGTAATTTGTTTCCATTGTTTCAAGCAAATGCAGTCCGTATTGTTTTCCTTGTTTTTCAGCGAGGTTTTTAAGACGTATAATGTTGCCATGGACTACATTACAGTGGCACTGATGATCTGGAACTTTGGTGTTGTGGGAATGATTTGTATTCATTGGAAGGGCCCCCTTCGGCTGCAGCAGGCATATCTCATCATGATAAGCGCTCTCATGGCCTTGGTGTTCATTAAGTATCTTCCTGAATGGACTGCGTGGCTTATCCTGGCTGTCATTTCAGTGTATGGTAAGTTTTGGGGCAAGGCATAGTAACAAGTGCTTTGGTGGGAATTCCTTCTATTCCCTGACTTTTCCTTCCATTCCCTGACTTTTCCACTTGTCTGACTAGACCCTAAAAAAATAAAGTGTGCATGTGTGTGTGCAGGTATCGTCCAGAGTAGGAGGTAAGGTAATTACAGACTTCATAAATAAAATTATGATCTTAAACTGAGATCAGTTCCCTGCAGCTCAGGGCTTTGTGTGACTGTATGATCCCATCTTCCTTCATATTTCCTAGGCTCTCTAGATTTGGGGAGGAGAACTGAAGTAATTCAAGAGAGGAGGAGATGAGAGACCCATTACGATTTTTTTGTGAAGATGGAGAACTTTTGGCTTCTGGTTTTCCCCAAGAATCCTTGAAAACTCTTGTGCTTTCAGAATTTAGGAACTTGTTGTTCCTATATAGTCCCCTACAAATATAGATTGGCTCAACTTAAGAATTGTTCTAATTTGTCAGCATAGAAACAACAACCTGATCCATGCCTGATAATACAGTAAGAAGGAAGGCCTAAGGATGTTTTGCACTGCTCAAAGTCACTTTATATTTAGAAGGATATAGTTGTGAGACCTGTTTCCTTGGCTTTTGTTTTTTTTTTTAATTCACTTGAGTTGTCACATACTGCGCTTTTTCAGAATGATGGCTGAGAGAACCTAGATGTAGTTTTCTCATAAAGCTTTAGGGGGCACTGGATGCTTAGTAAGAAGATCACTGTATCCTAAATACTGATTTAATTCCCAGGCAAGATTAAAATTCACTTACTTAGACATAATTAAAACATTGCAGCTAAGTGAAGATGAGCTCTTAATTTGCATTTTTTTGGAAGCATGTCACTGTGCTGAGTGTGTATTCTTAAAGTCACTGATAATGATAAAGGCTAAGAGAGAGAGTCTGTCCACGTGTAAGTGCAGGGGTTAATAAGATTTGATTAGCTCTTATACATCAGTGCATTCCTTAAGTGTCCTCTTTCTTCAAGGGGGAGGAAAATTGTCCCTTGTGTGTATGCTCATGGATCACAAAGCACATTAGGAAAACCTTCCCATCCCCCAACGCAACTTCCACCCTGCATATGACTGGAACAAATCTGAGTCCTCCAAGCATTCAGCCTTTATTCAATGATAGCAAAACAAAATTACTCTTGAGATCAGCTTCCAAGACCATAATGTAGTTGTTTTGAGTAAAGGGGATGTAAGTTTGGAAAGCCTGTGACCTCACACCAAGAATTCTTTTCTTGAGTGGGACCAGCACTGGTGCCAGGGCATTTGGTTCAGGTGGGGAAGGCCTGCTCTGAGCAACACACAGCTTCTGACAAGTCAGCTATTCCTTTCGGTGTCAGATTTTGTTTCAAATTCTTTTAAAGGCCTGTGGTGAGTGGAAAAGTGCAAAAAGTAGAAACGTTAGAACTCTCTATCCAAATATGCCTGCTTCATAGAAGTTAAGTAAGCCTCACCTGTTGTCTAAACATTACTTTTAGCATTAAACTTAGGTTACAGAAAACTTTCCTAACAGAAGGCAGGCTTGAGTATTTCCAAGATATTAGCTGACTAGTAGCTTTCTGTAATTATTTGCAGATCAACAGATAGGCACAGATACGTTTGCAGTTGCATAATATCTTAAGCGAGGAATATCACGTTCTAAAATTTGTACAGTAATATGTAAAATAGGTTGCATAACTGAGAATATTAAAAAGTATTCCTGTAGGATTCCACTGAATTGTGACCAGTGGCTGTCTTGGAAGTCTCTGTTCTGGTGCATTTTCTTAGTACAAGTCTCTCCAAGTGTCACGGAAGAAAAAAGTTGTTTTTGTCTGCAATGATATGAGATCTGTTCCCTCTTCCTTTCAGATTTGGTTGCTGTCCTGTGTCCTAAAGGGCCTCTCCGCATGCTAGTTGAAACAGCTCAAGAGAGAAATGAAACTCTCTTTCCAGCACTTATATACTCCTGTAAGTACATTCTCTTAAAATTCTTCAAGCTTGCAATCACCTACTCATCTGAAGCCATTTTCTAATTTTTCTGGGTTTAATAAGATGCTTTTCAGCTGGAATTCTTGATCTGTTCACTTGGGCCTCAGTTTTTATTTCACTGTTGACTCAAAAATGTGGAACATCATGTGAGTAAGACATTTCAAGATAAAAAGCAGCCTGTTTTGTTCCAAAATACAAACAGGAAGAATGGTAGTAGACCTTGTTGTGGGCAAATACAAACAGGAAGAATGGTAATAGACCTTGTTTTGGGCAAAGTAGTATGTCCTTGGGCTGTGAATTAACCCAGTTCAAAGAGAGCACTTGTTTTCAGAAAACATTTACCAGCTTTCAGGCCTTAAATAACCTGTCTTACTATAAAGAATGTGAGAAATTGCTAGAAAGAAATTAATTCACATGACTGTTTTCTCCAGGGCTTGTCCTTTTTGGTAAGTTCTTTCTTCCTGCAGCTGTGAAAAATAATCTACTGAGTTAAATTTGCTGTTGTGACCTGTGTATCAATTAGTACGTAATTCCACTGTTTCTGAAGTTCCTTGTTGCTGGTCGTAGTCATGAAGATAACAGTGAAACAGGCTAATCATAAATCCTTATGCTACTGGTGCTCCAGACAGGCCTGTGTTTGGAAGCAGGAAGTGTGCTGCAGGCTGGCAACTCCAGGGATGGGCTTAGAGTGGAGAAAGGGGAGGGTTTTCTTTGTCTGTCACTGGTTCTTTATCTGTCACTCTTGCACAGTATCAGTAAAACACAGCATAGCTGCCTGTTACTCTCTTTTGTGAGAGGAGACGTTAATACTGAGAAACCACACAAACTTGAATTAAAATACACCATTTGAGTGTGACAACATTTAGTTGCCTCCAGATTGGAGAATTCTTTGTGATGATGAAGGCAGAGAACAATTAACTCTGATGCAGATACTGCTTCTGAATTGGCATAACTCAGTAACAGGTTAAGAGACCTTTTTACTTCCATATAAAAGAAGTGATTAATGAAAAAAAAGACATTGTTGATTTTCAGAGCGAGCCTCCTAAGTAGAAGTAATTTTTTTGGCAACAGCTGTTGCCATTTTCTTCAAAACTTAGTAGGAATAAAATTTAGTTCACTGATTTCTGTAAATATGTGTTGTGGTTGGTACTGGCTGTGCTCCAGATACTACTGTGCTTTAATGAGAATAAAATTGCCTGTTGGAAAAGATAGTTGTATCAAAAAAACCCATGAAAAATTAGAAATAATGGATTGATGGTAACACCATCTCAGAATTGCATACTTCTGAACATACAATTAGCTGTGCTGTTGTGTTTTGGATTTTTTTTGATAGCAACAATGATATGGCTGGTGAACATGGCCGAGGAAGATCCAGAAGCCCAACGGAAATCCAAAAACTCCACTTACGATAAACAAGGTGAGTTTTTCTTTGACAAACCTTTGTCACTTTATTGAAATACTTGTTTATGGTACTTGTCTTTTAGTTTTTGAAGTGTCCCTGGTGCTGTAGAAGAATAAAAGCGTGGAGGCCTAATTAAGATTGATGAATCTGTCAAGACTTCAAAAATTGCTTGCTTCCTGTGCAATTAATGTTCTTCCATTCATTTTTCTGGGATCTGGGATGTTGGTGTTGAAATGACTCTCAGTAGAAAACTATTGACTGAGCTCAACTGCTTGTCAAATTGGGATGATATAATATAATACACATTTGTATTTGTATTAAACAGAAATATGCCTAGCCTTTTTGCCTATGCAGATAGTGTTTAAAAACATGGAGTTGATTTATGTGTGTTATTAAAGCAGAGTACAGTTTCTGAATTTAACTTGCTTGAAGGTGTCTATGTAACTTTCAGTAAAGTTTTCTGTTTTACTGGAAAATTAAGCTGTCAATGTTGACTAAAGAAATTAATGAAATATTAGATGAGAGTTTATTCCTTAAATTGTGATCTTTAAGTTGTCACCACCGAACTTCCACTCTTATGTGGATGTACTCCTGAATGCTAGGACTTGAACAATACATAGATGCTGTGACTGCAGAGTGCACACTGACTGCTGATTGTTTAAGTGAATATTAAAATCCTAATCGAGCATGTCTGGTGCTTTTGTGTGCGAATGTTAGATGTTGCTAAATATTGTGGAATACCTCTTTTTATTTCGTTTTTCTATGATATTATATGTGGAGATACTTTCATGATTTAGAAGGCACATTTTTGTGGAATGCCTTAAATGCCTTTCTTCCTTTGAGCTCCGGCAAGCCAGACCCAGAGTGAAGATGCTGAAGCAGATGATGGTGGCTTTAGTCAGGAGTGGCAGCAGCAAAGGGACAACAGAATAGGACCCATTGAATCAACACCGGAATCACGCGCTGCTGTTCAGGCTCTACCCAGTAACTCTCAAACAAGTGAAGACCCAGAAGAACGTGAGTATGGATTACTGTGTCTGAAAAACTTATTAAATCTGAAGCTGGTCAGTCTTAGTCATCCTGACTGCACAGATACAGGATTCTGTGAGCTAACAGCAAGCTGCAGAGGTGTTCTTGCTCATCATCAATACTGATATGCCTCATAGAATAATGGTGGTATTTTTTGGTAGCATTCAGTTTTGCTGTAGGAGTGAGTAATATTGACCACATTGCTCTTTAGTTTGATACTCAAACCCAAAACTTTTATTGCATAAGCTCTTTTTAGACCATTGTACAGCCCAGCCAGCTGTGTTAGCCTCTGTCTTTCATGCAGTGTTCTGCTGTGTATCACCTCTTTTGGATTTTAGGCCCTATAAATGCAGTCATTACTGGGAATTTTTGCCTTAATATTAAACTACTGTAATCCACTTGGTAGGAAGCAATGTTTAAAACCTGATTGGAGACTCAAATGAATGCAGAACGCAATGGGCTTTCTTCGTTTTCTCCAGCATCTTGCTAAGGTGCAGTATCTTTGGAGAGTGTATGATACCAATACTCAGATACCTGTTTTTACAGACTTACGATTTCCAGTTGGAGTTTAAGCTGCTATTAGATTTGCGAAGCTCTAAATAAATTAGTGTGTCTGTCTAATAAACTGTTCTCTGCATATGATGCTGCCATATTTTAGCATGTGCAACTGCTTCCTCTGATTATCAGGTGCTCCTCTGTTTAAAAATACAGAGACTTCTGCTTGAAGAACAGTTTCAAAATTTACTGTGTCTCAAAAAGTCCAAATTCAGTGTGTTGCAAATTCTTTTCAATTTCTAGAGCTTAAAAAATAACATTAAGATGCAAAAATTTTAGCAATGCAGCTATTTGAGTTAGTTAACGTTTTAACTAAAACTCTCATCTGGCCAGGCTAATAATTTTCTCTTTCCTGTATTCCTGCAGTGAATAGTAATGATAGGTGTGCAGTGATCCAGTCAGACTTGTCAGCCAGCATTAGTTTACTAGAAATTTGGAGCATCTAAGGTCTGTTTCAGCAGTTAAAGCATGTTGTAGTGCTTAAAAGCTTCTCCTGAATGCACTGTTCTAGGCACTTATTGGAGGCCTGTTGAAAGAGAGTAGGGTTGCCTTTTTTCTTTCACCCATTTCCTCCCTGTTTTTCATTTTCCTTTTTTTGTATTTTCCCCTCAAGGATCAACCAGGCATCCATCTCTGTTTGGATGTTCTTAGTTCCTCTTGGAACTTTAAAGGGAATTTTGAGCTGGACTATAGTGAGGTGGGAAAGTAATCAATAGGCCAAATGAAAACAGCTGGTCACCTGATGTTGGCCTTTCTTAATTAATATCTTGGACTAAAAGCTCAGAAAGTGAACTGACATTCAGGAGATCTTGTAGTGCTTGCAGAAATAATTGAGTATTGTGCTTCCAGAGTTGTTGCTAAGGGGGTAATTACTATTTGAAAGAATAAGAGATTAATGAATTTTCCTAAACCTCACATCTTGGACTGAGTATGTTGAGCTTTTGCCTCCATGATACACCCTGTACTTACACAAAAGTGCTTTTAAGAGCTACCTTCATAAGAATTATGAAAGAAAATTGGGAAGATAGTGGAATATTTTGCTGTGTATAGGTTTCTAAATGGCAAATAAAACAACATTTGCAAGGGATTTAGTTTTTCCCCTCTATCAGCCAGTTTAAAGGAAATGCACTTCAGTATTCTGTTGAGTATGACAAGACAACCAAAAGTAGACACCCCTCCACAAATACAATTACAGATACTGAGTTTGTATAGATTTCTTTTATATGTCCAGGAATATAGGGAAGTTCTAGCTAAAGGATAAGTTAATTGAGTGGTATCGTGTTTCTAAGCCATCTTGTTTCACAGGAGTTTATCGCTTGATTCAGGGGTGGTACTAATTTTGAAAATAAAACACTATTTTTAGCAAGCCTTGTTAGTAGTTAATGTAAATCTTTATTATTGTTTGACAATTGCTGATGTGTAATGTCAGTAGACTGATACTTAATTCTGCCATATGTTCACTCTGCAGGAGGAGTAAAGCTCGGTTTAGGAGACTTCATTTTCTACAGTGTCCTTGTTGGCAAAGCCTCTGCAACAGCAAGTGGGGACTGGAATACAACTTTAGCATGTTTTGTAGCCATATTAATTGTGAGTATAATGTGAAAAGATGATAGGGGTAGTTTCTATTGTTCATCAGAGAGAAAGTCATAACTGCTACATTTTGTGTTTGGTTTTGCTTATTGGGTGGCCGGACTGAAAACTGGTGAGGACTTCAGCTGTGATTTTCATTGGCTGAACGTTTGTCTCTTAAGTCTTTGGTTTAGGAAGACATAAACTGTATTTTGTGTTTCTGTGGAATTAATATTTTTATATATATATAATATAAACTTTTGCTTGTGAGAGTTCCCTAATTTCTCTCTGGTTTTTGTGTTTTGTTTTTTTTCCTTTCCCTCAGGGTCTGTGCCTTACACTTCTGCTTCTTGCCATCTTTAAGAAGGCCTTACCAGCTCTTCCAATCTCCATAACCTTTGGGCTAGTTTTTTACTTTGCTACAGATAACTTGGTGCAGCCTTTTATGGACCAGCTAGCATTCCATCAATTTTATATCTAGCAGACATGATGCTGAAATGGATATTTGTAGCAAATCTGGGAGGAGGAGAAGTGGTTTTCCCTCAGTTCTTAAGCAAGACTGAAGTTAAATACTCAAGATTCCAAGCCTGAATCATTACAACTTCTCTGATGGTGACTTTTGGTTTGTTTTTTTTCCTGAGACAACTGCTGCACTGGGCACCATATGAATTTTTCTGTGTGAAAGTGGCTTCTTCCTGAGGGCCAGTCTAAGCCAGGTGCTGTTATATCAGAGGTAATCTGATATATATATCTCTGGTAAGGACCACCTGTGTGAAAATTGCTAATGCTTCCACCAGCAATGTGATCTCTTACCACAGGCTGATTGTTTTCACAGCATTAAGGGTGCTCAGGACTTCCTTGATGCTAACAGAAGAAGCTGACAAATCACATGGAACTTGTCCCTGTAACCGCTTGAAGAGAGAGAGCCCAACTGGGACTTCTTCAGCTGTGATTTCCTGACCGTGGGGTCCCCACTCTGTGTAACGAGAAAGGACTTCGTAGCAATTTGACAAAGGGATAAAGTACTGTCACTCTAAGAGTGCTCCATGACTTCATAGCCTCTGTGCCTGAGCATGTTTGGTTTAGTAAATTTAAAAGCTTTTTTTTTTCCCCACACTGGAACTAGAAGCCTTTTCTGAGTTTCAGTACTTTGTATTCTCAAGCGTGGAGTGCACCTTCTGTACACCAACTCCAGTTTATGTAGCTGCTTAGACTTGGATTGAATTATTTGGCATTAGAGGATCATAAGGTCTTAATTTGGATCCTACATTCTAAAAGGTTAATAAACTACATTAAAGAGCAATTTCAGGACTTATTCTTTGTGCTCTTGCAAATCATTTTGCTAGAACACCATTTCAAACCCTGTGTTTGAAAATAGTCACTAACAGCATGGACTGCATTTTTGGTGTATGTTCCTTCTACTGGCATTCTTATGAAATAAGTAGACATTTGCAGCAATCCCAGGTGGAGTTTAGCTTGCCAGATCTAGAGATCAGAGTGCTAGAAGCACTTCTAATGCATCACTGAAATTCTTGGTCATCAAAAACATGATTTAGAGTTCTGTTGACTTGAAGTATTGGTCATGCAGCTGTCTAACACCTCAGGCTGGGCAGGGGTATTCCCCCCCCCACCCCCCACAGTATTTTTATTGGTGAGGATACTTAAGTTAGGTGAGAGATTGCTTAATGTTACCAAGGAGCAAATTTGTGACCCTCTTCAGTTTAATTACCTCTCTTGTGGGGAACTGAAGATTGGCAAAATGTAAGACCAATATCACCGAAAAGATAGGAGATTTTGAACTTCTTACAAGAAGAAGAATGTGTTCAAACCTTACAACTGCTAAACTCTGATTTCTTCTTCGTTTGAAAGAACTCATTTATGAATAACTGCTCGGAAATGAGGCTTGCGTGAGATGAAGTTGGTTTTACCGTAAACTCTTACTCTGTACAAGTAATGTTTTTCCTGGGAACCATAGGGAGTGGATGGGCATTCCGTTTTACTTGCATCTTGATACTGGAGTCCTTGCCAAGTAGAACAACTGTCAAAATCCTGACACTGGCTCCTGGGATTTTGTTTCAGTGCCTATAAATTCAAAGGACTGAAACATCAGAGATGCTCACCAACCATTTGATAGCCCAAATAAAGAAAGGAAGGCTGTGTTATATAACTCTGCTTAAAACTGAGAAAAGCTTTCTTTGATTGTCCTTGGTAATGTATGTCTCTTTTCCAGTATGACTTGCTAACTGTAGTGTTAGCATTTACATTTGCATAAAATGTATTGTCTCATCTAAAATACTTTTATTCATCTCATTTGTGTGCTGATTCATTGTGGATAGCATTAATAAACTAACCATATCAAAATTGCTTACAGTGACTTTTCAACTCAAACTTGCTTGTGCTTTCTAGCTTAAATCACTCTTCCCTATTTTGTTGCAATGACATCTGACTTAAAACAGGCTGGTTGGTTGAGAGTTTTTGGTCTTTCTGTCATCATTTTTTGGCTGGGTTTTGTTTGGTTTTTGTTTTTTAACAAAATTTTGAGTTGTTTTTATACCATTGTAACTAGTCCCTTTCCTAAGTATTATATCTGAGAAAATTCCCTTGTGTTTTACTGTGCATCCCAGCAATAGTTTTATTGTATAGAACAGGTTTTGCTAGGAATTGGCATCACAAGCATTTGTTTGCATATCTGAGCTGGCTCTCAGTTAAGGATCTTTACATAAGTGCAGCAGTCATCTCTCTTGTTTCTCTTTTGGCTTCAATATGCACCAGGGGAGCACTAGCTCCATTAAGAGTTGCTTTAGAATCTACAGAAATGCACAAAAGCCTTTTCACGTACTTGAATGGGTGTACAATGTACAACCCAAGGAAGAGCTCAGAACCTTCAAACACTAAATTGCTGGTCTTCCACTTCCCAGAGCTGCTTCTGTTATTCTGAAGTTTTAATTTCTGAGTTAGTGTAGAGTTGCAGTGGTGGAGACTATGAAATTTGTATTCACAGAAACTGTTGAAGTTTCTGTTTGAATCTCAAAATAAATTCAGAAGGGAAATTGCTTTTATAGGCTACTGTATGTTAAAGTACACTGCTTACTGCCAGTTCTTGCGTACATCTTCAAAAATCAAATGAAATTTTCTAGATTTGCCCTCTTCAGGCCAAGTCATGGTAGCTTATATTTCAGATGAGATCTTGCAACTAAAAATTATCTTAGAATGTGGGAATATAAAGTTCAGTCACCAATAGCTTTGGTTTTCATTTGGGTTGTTACTACACAAGTCTGAAGGTTGTGTCACTTTTCTCTCCTTTGTCTTGAAACAGTGATCTAATTTGAGGTTGTGATTCACCTTGGTTAGATTGTTGTAACTGAAAGACTTCTGATACGTAGTCTGCACTTTTGAGAGAGTTTCCATTATTATTAAATTAGCATGTTAATGACAGCACATTAGACTGTAGCTCTGAAAGGACTGTTGTGTAACCCAAGTAGATTTATCTCTTCTATGCTCAAGCAGATCGACTGGTAAGTGTTGTGTGGCTGTGTCAGTGTTCATACTTTGAAACTGGCTATCACAGTAGCTTTCCCTCTCCATTCAACTTACATCAATTAAGTCACCTTCTTTGGCTAAGCTTTGATTAAATATATAAATGAGAAAACACAACAATAAATTACAGATTTTCCTAAAATCCAGGCACTTCCATTTTTTTTTTCCCCCCTTCTTTTGGAGGATTTAATCCAGGGCAAAGAAAGAGAGACTCCTGGAAGCTGGTCTTACAGCAAAGGCTTAGGATGCTATCATACCTGTGTATGGCTATTATGGTCACACTCAAATTCAAATGTCATCTGTGTGAGGTGCATCCTGAAGGTGTAAGCACGTTATACTGCAACAGGTTCAGGATAGTTCTGGCTGGGTAGATGATGACTTCTTCGAGCAAAAAAATCAAGGGCTGTGCACCACTAAAAATGGCTGATCTCAATCTGCAGAGGAGACATGGGCTATTTCAGGCATAGGAGACTGGTGCCTCTTGGATATATAGATATATATCTGTACCTATAGAGATATAGATACCTGTACTCTGGACCTGTAGATGACAACTCTTCTGCCAGTAGTGCAGTCAAGGATTAAATATGCAGAAGCAGATTTTGGGTGGACGGTACTGTTCAACAAAACTTATCAAAATGCTTTATTTAAAAAATTACTTTTGACAATGCTGTTGAAACAAGTTTAATAGACTGTGGAGCATGTCTGCACTGTGCATCTCAGTGGTAACTTGGTCATTGGAAATGCTGAAACATGAACAAGAATGGAATTCTTTTACAGTCAAAGCATTTGCTGTTTTCTTTTTTACAGACACTGGTTTGTACATAACCTGAATTGAATGTGAATGTTTTTTAAACACCTTTCTGGTTCTTGATAAGATATGGTTTTGATAGATTATTGCAAATTTTCCTGTATTTGTCTAATTATTAAAATAAAAGTTGCATGGATCCTGATTCATCTTGCCTTTACTGCATTATTTCAAAGCCTTCACTTAAAGCTCTGGGAGGCATAAACACTATAGTCTTTATTGAATGAGTAACATTCCTTTCTTAAGGCATTTTAGTAGCTGCTTTATTTCCTAGCAGAAGAGCTTCAACTGATTTCTGTAGAAGTACTTTCTCAAAGCCAGTTGCAAATGCACCCATAAGGTATAATTAAGGCATGAAAAATGAGATTATACTGAAATACCAGCTGGCACAATGAAGATCATCAGGAAGAATACATAGGATGTTCAGAAAGAAAACACTTCAGGAACAGAGGTGTGTATTGTTATTTTGGTGATGATTTCTTATTAATATGATTGAAAAAGAGCTTTTGTTGTTGTTTTGGAAAAGTATTCACTGCAAAGTTCAAATTTGCTTGAGTTGACTGACTTCTCTTGAAGAGTTTCTCTGGGGACTTTACCTTGTCTCTGCATGAAAGACCTAAAGAGAGGCCCATCCTGACAAGTAGAAAGTAGAGTACAGGTGGTAGGAGGCCTGTATGGATGAGCAAGGAGCTCCTAACAGAGCCCACGCAGGAAGTGGCAAAGAGGTGGAAGCAGGGGCAGGTGACCCAAATGGAGTATAGAGGTTTTTTTCTGATCTTGCAGGGATAGTGCTAAGAAAGCCAAGGCCCCTCAGGAGTTGCATCTGGCAAGAGATGTGAAGGGCAAGAAGAAGGGATTTTACAATTATATAATGGCAAAAGGAGGACTGAGGAAATAAAGGTGCCCCAGCTCTGCTGAATGGGGCTGAGGACCTAATAACAAATAACATGGAGAAAGCTGTGGTACTTGTTGCCTTCCTTGCCTCAGTCTTTATTGGGAAGACTGACTTTTAGGGATCCCATATCACTGAGACCAGAGGGAAGGTCTGGAACAAGGTAGACAATCTTGGTGGTCAGTTTAGGGAGCTTGCAAAGAAACTGGATGTACTTAACTGTATGAAGCCTGACAGGTTCCATCCATGAGTGCTAAGACAGGTGGCTGATGTTATTGCAAGACCACTCTCAACTGTCTTTGAATGGTAATGGTAGTTGGGAGAGCCTACTGAAAAACTGTAAGAGTGCAAATTTAAGTCCTATCCTCAAGAAGAGCAGTAAAGAAGAATGGGAGAGCTACAGGCCATTTCAGCTTCGTCTCAATGCCTTGGAAGTCAACATGGAAAATCATCCAGGAAAGCATTTCCATGTACATGAAGGACAAGAGGATGATTGGGAGTAACTAGCATGGATTTATGAAGTGAAAATCATGCTTAATCAACTTCTGCCTTCTACAATGAGCTGGATGTCTTGCTCAAAATGAGGGGAGAGCAGTTGATGTTGTTTACCTAGACTCTTGTAAAACTTTTCACACCAGTTCCCATAACTTCACTGTAGGCAAGCAGACAAAGTATAGGTTAGGTAGGTGGATGGTGAGATGGACTGAAAACTGACTCAGTGCTCAGGCCCAGAGGGTTGTGATCAGCAGCACAGAGTCTGCTGCGGTGGAGGGAAATCGTTGGTGGTATATCCCAGGGCTCAGTACTGAGGTCAGTGCTGTTCCACTTCTTCATTTATGATCTGAATGATGGAAAAGAGCATTCCCTCAGCCAGTTTGCAGATGATACAAAAATTTGAAGCAGTGGCTGATAGACCAGATGACTGTGCAGCCATTTACAGGGACCACAACAGACTGGAGAACTGGGCAGAAGTAAATCTTGGAAGTTTAACAAGGGAAACACAAAGCCCTCCACCTGGGGAGGAGTAAGCCCAGGCACCAGTGCCTGCTGGGGTCTGACCAGCTGCAAAGTAGTAGTAGTTTATCTTTGGCTAAATACTCCACTTGGAGATGCAATCTAATATGCTAATTTAATTACCCATTTGTTTTCTTACTTAATTCCATTTTTTAATGTAGTCTTTTGAGGATAGGTAAATAAGTTTCCTTTATTGACAGCATGACCTCACATGGAGAATTCAGCTTGGTCTGTAGCAGTTACTACCAGGTATTTTTTAACTACCGGGAAATCTCAAAGTTATGTTTAAGGCCACGTTCTGGTCTGTAAATGTCAGGAATTTGTGGACTCTGTAGATAAAAGAACCTGCCCTCATTGGCAGGAGCTAACAGAACTGAAATTTGGGTAAGGAAACATTTGCTTCCTGAGTTTTACAACCTGTAGTTGTTTCTCTTCTCTTTAAATCCTGATTTGCTGCAGAAAGATGATCTCAGCTTGGCATCAAGAGACACTGGTGGATAGTACCAGTGTAATTGGATTCAATTTGATTTTTCTTTGGTTTGAAATATGCTTTTAATCTAAATTGACTGGAATAATGAATAGACTTCTGTGTTCATATTAATTTTCTGATTTCAGTAGTGTTAGATAAGGGTTACCCACTTTGATCTGGGGTAATGCTGCTGTCAGAATTAAACATTGTACTTCTTGCTGGTTTTGTTGTACAAGTCAGCATGAATGTACTTGGAGAATGTCTCAGAGCACAGCTGGATGTTCATCGAATATAGCAGCTGCATATTTGATTGAATCAATGGTTCATTTAACCATCCTCAGCAACATAATACTAATCACTGATACAATAGCCTACTCAAGTGAAGAGTGTCCTGCTATCATTCGGTTCTTGGCAGACACACCCAGGCCCAAGCCTCACTGATACTGTTTGGTAATGAAATTCTACTTCCAGTGGTTACTATGAGAAGGAATTAATTCAGACTTAGACATGACAGAATGCCTGTGGGCATCGAGGGGAACATTTGTAAGACCAGAAATGGCAGCCTGGAGCAGGTAGAGGGCTGGTCAGATCCCACTGTGCAGAGGTGCAGCAAGGGGGTGATTACTGTTTGGGGGCAGTGCCTGTCCTGGTGTCTGCAGCCAGCACCCAGCAATAATCACTTCTAAAGCTGTAATCACAGCCACATGGCAGCACTGTGCCTTTTTTACTGCTTTCTATTCTTAGAGCTCG
This sequence comes from Climacteris rufus, assembly GCA_013398175.1. Taxonomy (NCBI): domain Eukaryota; kingdom Metazoa; phylum Chordata; class Aves; order Passeriformes; family Climacteridae; genus Climacteris; species Climacteris rufus. Next base: position 173,254 of record VZRZ01006846.1, on the reverse strand, counting down.
TAACAAGGGATTAAAGAGCATGATAAAAATATACGCTTAAAAAAAAGTAGACTGTTATAAAATGATTTCTTTTTGGAGGACTGTATTTAGTACATAATGAATCCTGTAGGGGAGGCATGTATGCTTTTCCAGTCACTGCTAAGGTTTTGAAACTATTTTAAGAACAGCAGAACCTGGCTGTTGTCATAGTAGCAATAAACCTTTTAATCCCACTTCCTCTGGAGATGAAGCTGTTGTGTACATAATCTGCTTAAAGATTGTCAAGGCTGTTTATGTGACAGGGAGCTAGGCATACAGTACTGAGAAGATGCTACTTGTTGCCCCCAGAAAGTTTAGTACTTTTTGTCTACTTTGATAGTGTTTGAGATTTGCTGAGAGACAGATCTTATGACAAGCTGGTAGGAGAACAGTCATCTGGGAAGCCAACCTTCATTTTTATGAGTGCTTTGGCACTGACAACTTGTCATGGTTAAATGAAACTGTTCCTAGGTAGTTCTGGGCAAGGGCTTACTGATATCGTGGTTCTCACATAGTTTAAAAGCATCCATTTGAGGAAGTCCTTTCATCCTCAATGCTTGCATTCCTTACAGTCTCTGAAGGTTCTGAATCAACATTGAGTCATATTTTTATATTGCTGAATAGTGAACACAATTAAAACTTCCTTGAAGTATTTGGATCGTGCAGACTGACTTGTTCTTGAATGTACAACAGGAAGTCAAGAGAAATCCACACAAAACTGACAGTTTCTTCAGCTCAGCTGTGTTTTGGAGATTGGCTTGGGTGGGTAAGGAAAGTTTTAAATGTCATGTCAAAATAATCATTATACTAGAATTTGGCATCCTGAACCAAAAATGATGTGAGTGTTTGTTCACATGTATCTAGGCCTTCCTTCTCACCAGATCAAATTTCTCAGTAATTACTGACATCTGCACCGCTGCCAGTTTATTTGGTGTAGTCTGGTTACAGTACTGGATTGCATAACCCCATGTCCTGCAAGTAAGCAGTGTGCATCTTTTCTTTTCTTTTCTTTGAATCAGTATTTCAGTTCATATGTACTGAACAATGGCAACAGTTCGGGAATTTTTACTTGTTTGTTTTCCTGTTTGAGTACTTTTACTTGTTTGTTTTCTTGAAGTCTGCATGTTCTGTCAGGATGGACACTCAGTCTTTAGGAAAAAATCATACTACAGAGTAAATGAAAGAATGTTTCTAAGCTTATTTATTTGCAAATTAAATATACATATACATATGCTCCTTTATGAAGTTTTGATTATGGATAATTGTTTTCTGCTCATTCCCTTCCTTTCCAGCAGCCCTTAATTGAACATGACATGGAAAGATGTATTAGGCAAACCATTGACTGTGATGTTATCATCAGATCTAATTACTCCTCAGGGTGCATTGCTCACTGAGTTACTGAGACCATCATTTGAATCCTGTGCATTTGATCTGCCCTTGCAGGCTGTGGAGATGCTGGCTGGCCCCAGTCTGCACTAAGGGATGGGGAAGAAGCTTTCATCCTCTTTCCCTTTCTTCTCACAGTGTTGACTTCAGGCACTGTGGCGAGGGAGCACCCCCCAGATGGGGCAGAGGCCAAGGAGGCTGGTGTGGGGGTGAAAGCCCCTTGGACATTCCCTGTGGTCCCCAGGAGGTGCCCTGTATAGTCCCCTCTCCAGAAGGCTGGTTGGGTGTGATGGAGGATGTCTCCCCAGCACAACTGCTTGTGTTACTGTTTGGAGGAGCTTTGCAAACTTTTCAGTTTGACACTCTGAACAAAACAATTCCTTATTTTCAAAAAAACTTCTGTTTTGAAACATTCTTAACATTTAAAAATGGTCATTAATATTTTTCGCTCTTTGATTTATCTGAAGGATTCATCACTCTCCCACTTTGGAAATTTTTTCACCTCAAATATTAAATTGTTTTATGACATGTGGGAACTTGTTTCTTCCTCTTCTTAGATGGTAAAAATTGTAGTAGAGGGCTGGAATTTTTTTTCAGTTTATGTAAGCCACCTGTCACTGCTTGGTATTTTTGTTACCCAGTTGATTTCTTAAGGACAAACCAACCCAGTTTGGGAATAACTCTGTTAAAGGTATCAAATTGTCTTTACTGAGCTGTATTATGCTGAACTATTTGTTTTGATCTGGCTGACGAGTAGATGGAGGCAGAATGGAAAAAGGTACCTCCACATCCATCAGTACCTCTCTAGATACCTACACTATTGAGATATTCTCATTTGTGTCAAGGATATGGATCATAATTTTGGATAGGAGTCCTTTTGGTGCAGTATTTTAGATCAAAACCTGTAAATCGTGTAGCTTTACATGCAGCTAAACTCCAGTTCTGCTAAATTGCATGAGATACAGTTAATAGTGTCACAATAGTGGTAAAAATTAAATCTCATGTTTTAATAGGAGAGCAGATTTTATCAATAGTCTCTAAACTCTGCAGGATGAGATCATCATTACATCAATGTCTTACACAGTGCTGAGTATTTTGACACATGTAACAATGGTGTTTGTCTTTTATTAGAAACAAATTGAATAGCTGAGGACAATTATCTTCCACTCTGGTGTGAGAATGGTCAGTGCTTGGTCTTTAGTGTTTTGTATTATGTTTTGGTTTTTTGTTGGTTGCTTGGTTGGTTGTTTTGGTTTGGTTTATGGTTTTGGTTTTTTTTTTGTTTTGTTTTGTTCTGGTTTTTTTTGTTTTTTCAAGTGGTTTTACAATTAATATAGAAATGAGAGCTCTTTATGCTTAATCTTGTAATGAATCTGTATAAAATGGATTTACCCAAGTAGCCTCCCTAGATGGTGAAGCACAGAACTTGCAAATGCTGCACTGGCTGCTAGACATGCCATTGGGATAAGTGAAAAGGCTGTAAAAAACCCAAACAAAAATCCCAACAGTTTGGAGGCTTCTAACACTTTCCTAAAAGTTAGTGACATACTATATGTCTTGAAAAAAAAATCAGTTGTTAAAATAATGGCCATTGCTGGCTGGGGATGATAACCTAAAGCTGCCTACTAAGAGACTACAATGCTGTCTCCCACTACAGTTATGGGAATGTAGCATTGGACATTTGTGTCAGTGACTGGCAAAACTAGAAGCAGATACAACAATTTAAGTATGTGCCTGGGAATGTAAGATATGTGTAGCTTTATTCTGCAGGGTTTGTACCAAGTGGCTTGCTTTTCCAGCCTGAGCAGTTATTTGAAAGCCATTCTTGCCTTTTAGAATTTTAGGATAGTGAATTGTGCCCCTTGTGTTGGTGAGAAAACCTCAGAGAGTGAGGTAGCTCGATGATTTTTTCCTCAAATGTTCCCAAGACCCCAGTTAAATACCCTAGAAACTAGAACAGCCATGGTCTGCTTTCAGACAGATACTCAAAGAGTGATATTTGTGTCTCCTCCACAGACTCTCAGAGGTGTGCACATGATGGGAAAACGATGTTTCTGGCTTGTGTGTGCCTGAGGGTGAGAGGAGCCGTTGATTCTCTTTGGCTCAGAGACCTGTGAAGAAGCACAAATATGTCTCACATGAGCCATCCTCAGCTTGGCAGCCCCATACTGTCATTTGCTTCTAGTGCTAAAACCAGCATAGTTGAGTGTGGTGTTGCAGTCAGATGTGGTAGCTCCCACCCAGTTATGGGAAAGCACAAGAAGTTTCACTTCCACCCATGCCACTTCCTACAATTTTCCTGCCATCCACAAAAGCAGGAGTGGGTGTTCCCAGCAGTTGATCCCCTGTTTTGTTCTTAACTAGCTCTGTTTCCTTCTTTCATATATGTCAAACCCATATGTTGAGTGAAAGGTGTAATAGAGAAAGAATATGCACAAGCGGGTTGATAGATTTGGCCATGGTGTCTCTCAATGTAGCATGTACTGTAGTGAGAAGTTTAACACTAATTTTTCCTGATTTATATATGGCTATGAAATGACCAGAGAGGCATTTGGCTGAGAGCACAGAAATCACTGGTGTTCTCAAAACTGTGGTTGCAGAGTCAGGCCCTTAGTAATTACAGAAATATTCTTCCAGCTGAGCTGTCTTCTCTGGAACATGCAGAGCACCTGGGCATGATTGCAAAACAGTCCTAGAAGTATCTTGCCATGTATTTTTCAATTCTTCTTAAACCTGGTTCACAGAGTTAACATTTTTTTATATCAGCATCTTCTCTAGACACTTGTCTAAGTTTAAAAAATTTTTTGGCCCCTTTATGACAAACATCCAGAACAAAACATTACATTTTCACTCCTGCGGGGTGGAGGGAGAAGCTGGAGGTACCTCATTCCCTTACAGTGCCTCTATGTATTACAGCCTAGCAGTGCTTTATTATTTTTCTCTGCTATGTTGTGTCACTAATTTCTGTCTTAACATGCCATTTCTCAAACACTTCTACGACTGCTGTTTGCTATGTGTCCTTGTGCACTGAATTCTTGTGGTTTGAATTGTTTTTCTCAGGTATGTTGTTCTGCATTTTTCCACAGTTGAATTCACTCTTGGTGTTTGCCTCTTCCTCCAGTTTGTCTGCAACAGTGGTGCCCTGCATTGGCTAAAGGTAAGTAACTACAGTTCAAGTTAGTCTTTTTGCTGTAGGTCTAGTGGTTTTTGCATCATTCTCACACTGTAATTTTCATGAGCGCACTTATAATTCTTCCTTTTTACTTCATCAAATAATACTTTAAATCAAACCAAGCATAGTAGTGATTCCCATCTCTCTATGTAGAAACTCCTCTCATACTCCTTGTTTTCATTTTACATTGTTATTTCAGTAGTGTCTCCTACCCCATTTCTGTTGCCAAGATTCTGTCTGTATCCAAGGCAACTTAAATAATTTTGAGAGTAAGATCGTGAGAGATGATGTATCAATTACTAATATCCAAGTAGATGGCCTCTGTGGCACTCCCTTTGTGCATCATTGTAATTCTGCTTGATTTAAACTGTTTGGGTGCAGCGTGTACAGTTGTGGAGACAGGGAAGATTCCTCACTAATGAAGACCTGCTGTTTTGTAATGCTGCAGCATGTTCCAGCCTATTCCAGTGCCATGTGCATCACGTGGGATCTGGGCTGACAGCCAGTGCAAATGTTTCTTCAAGGACTTTAGGACATATTCTAATTATGTTTAGATTCCCCCACTCTCTTTTCATCTGAAGGATGTCAGTCTGCTCATTTGGAAGTGTGGTGCAAAGTGCTCCATCTGCCAGGATGAGAGGGATCTGCTGGTGCTCTTGTGTGAGAGGCAGTAGGATGGCTGGCTTTGTGAGCAACTCTTTAACCTCCAGCTGTGAGAAGTCCCAGGCCTTTGAACACTGTCAGAGCTTGGCCAGCGTCCAGCAGTGTTTTCATCCAGCACTGGAGGAGATGTAAAAGTTCCTGAAAGGAAGAGCTTCATTTCTGTGTGCCTAGCAGGGAAGAAGGGGCAATGAGTTGTGGGATGAAGCATCTGAGACTCTCCGTAGCTGAAAAAAGCAAAATGTTGTGGAGGAAAATGAAGGAAAATTACATTTGGAGAAGCTCTGTGTGTGAACACGTGTTTTCTCTCTGAATCTGGTATTGCATGTATGTGATGGGACTACAGATCTTTTTAAAGAGAACTGGAATTGCAAAACAGCATGCAAGAGTAAAGGCCATTATGCAATACTGTGCACCGGAACGTAACTCTGTGAGGTGAATACAGTGAGGACAGATCCATGTCCATGTGCTGTATAGCAAATGAGACTCTGCATTTCTCTGGGTATGTAGAAAAGTCTGAGGGCTTCTGAAAAGGTGCAGACTCAGCCTAAAGGAAATGTTCCTGATGTGGAAGACAGCCTTTTTTGTCCTTACCCAACTTCCCCAAAGGGCAAGGCTGAATTCTTGTCTATGCTGTGGTCTCTGCCCCCTGGCCAGACAATCAGCACTAAATTGCATGGGTTCTTTCCTGGAGAGCCACATACAATATCACCTTCTCAGACAAATTAATTTCTCAAGGGTGATGTTATTACATCAGATACTTGGCTAATTAATGATTCTTATTGTCTAGGCAAGTGCATTAATTAACTGGATACATAAGAAAGTCTGGGTCAAACTTCAGAAAGTCGGCCAGACTCTCTTAATCCCTTGTGGCTGCTGGGATCACCCTGCTGTCTGGTGTGACCTGAGTAATCAGTGTATTGAGACTGGCATGTCTCAGTCCTGATTCTCTCAAGTTCAGTAGTGCTCAGCAGCCATCTGACACTCTGTTGTGGATAGCAAGTGTGCACAGGAAAAAGTTTTTGTGTGAATTCTGGGGCCAGTGTTGCTGATGGGGCTGAAGTGAGGGAAGGGGTACCAGGGTTTAAAATTTCCAGGCTGCATGTCCTTAGCAGAACACAAGCCATCTTCAAGTGGTACTTGGCCCAGTAACTGTGATTACCACAGTGATAACCATTGTGAATGCCTTCAGTAGAATATAAGGTTGTTGCAGCATTTGTTGTTGAAGAGATGATCTCCTGGAAAAAAAAACACAGGAATTTTATAATTTTTTCTTTCCATCTTGCCCAAACATAAGATTAGGATAGACGAAGAGAAACTGAGGTTATCACTCTTTGCCTACATTTGACTTGTGTTGCTGTAAGCTTGCTTACCTCAGTATATGTAAGATGAAAGCCAGGCTGTGCTCTCAGGACTGGATGCATAGGACTGGAGTAGGCATCTAGCGTGAAGAGGTTTCTTTGTACTTTAATGGGTACTGTAAGAGGTTCCCAAGAGAATTCTTCAGATGAAAGCTGTTTTTCTGTGGATGGGCTGCACAGAGTCTCATTATTGCTCTGGCTTTTGCTGCACAGCACATATGTTACTGCAGGGCTCTCAGCCCTTCGGTCGATTTCTACAACGCAATAAAAATAAGTAGATTAACCAAGCAAAGAAGATTAGAGACACTTTGGGGAAGGAAAGGGAAGGGAGGAGGATGAGCAGGAGGGAGTATATAAAAAGACCACAAGACTGTGATTGCCAGACGTCCTGGTGCATGTTGCACAGGGTGGCTTTCTTTGTCCCTTTCGGGTTTGGGTTGGGCTTACTGAATAGAACTGATCCTGACACCATGTCCAAAGAAAAACTGGAGTCACTGGTCAAGAACATGGAGATCATGCTCTCTGAGGTAGAGCAGCTGAAGATCCACTGCACCAAGCAGACAGAGGAGGTGAACCAGGTGGTACAGGAACTGCGCCGAGAGAACAGGGAGCTGACAGAGAAGTACGAGCTCATCTGTCAGGACCTGAAGGAGGCCAAGGAGGCCATTGCCCAGCTGCAGGACACCAAGTTTGCCTTTGAGGCAAAGGAGCGGCAAGCACAGAAGCTCAACCGGCAGCTGTGAAGTGGCAAGAAAGAGAAGCAAGAGATTTCTTACCCCGATTTAAGAGTAACCAGAAACCTTCAACTGCTGCAACTGAAAATTCCGGGATCGGTAAAAGCAACCCTTTCCCTTTCTCCTCAGATTAAACCTGTGTGCTGGAAAAAAATCATCTCTTTGTGGAGGCAAGATCTCAGGCGCAGCTGGAATTCTGCCCCAGAAGGCTCCTTTGTTAATGACTAAAGACCTCATTATGCTGGGAGAGAAATCTCATTCCAGAATCCCTTGTCAGAGATCTGAGCCATAGGCGTATGGAAATGGCTGCCAGGATCTGGGCACCTTCTCATGCCCCGTAGGGGTTGCACAAGGACAGAGCCTGGGAAAAGAACTGTCACTGCCTTGAGCCGCTGGAGAGAGCTGTGCTGCGAGAGTCAGCTGAGATGGAGAGAAGGATCATCGTCTTGACAGCCCCTGTTGCTCTGTTTTGTTGCTAACTTTTCTCTGCTGGGCAGCAAGGCTGTAATGCTCTCCTCAGTAGGGTGTCAGCTTCCTTGCTGCCTGATGCTGGAAGACATCAGCAAGAGCTTATGTCGTGCCTCATGATTCCAAGTACTTTCTGTCAAGGGCGTGTTGGTCCAGAGGATCTTTTAATGCTATTACAGTCAGTGTTGTCCTCTTCCAATTCCAAAGTGAAGTATAAGAACTGGAAAGGTTTCTGTCCCGATTTCCATTTCAATAGCGTTAAATCCTAATGACTCTGTGTTTAGTATGCTAGAGTTAAAACCTCTGCTGAATATAACACTTTTTTAACCAAAGAGCTATGTTTTGGCACTGGATTTACTTTTCTTTAGCGGAAGTAATGTGTATAAATGGACCGGGAATTACGAGGGATAAATGTATGTGGGTGTGGGGGTAAGAATTGCTTGTCAGAGGGTTTCCTTTCAACTTTTCTCTTCTCCTGTATCTCCTAAGCAGCATTTGGGGTAGTCGGTGCCAAGCCCAGCTAAGAGCAGGTGACTTTCGACTTCACAGTGAATAGTGTGAGATCTCTGGGGGGAGAATGGAAAGAGTGCTGAGAGAAAAAGCCTGAATGTTTAAATGGAGAGTAGCTGGAATAGTTCCAGGAGGATCTTTCTTCATGTTGGCTGTGATGTCGCCAGCTTCCTTCTTCTCTCCCAAGCTTTGCTGTATTGTTATCTCTGCCTGGCAAGCTCCCTATGCCCAGCAAGAACCGCTGTTTGGGAGAAGCAGAGAAGCTGTTTCCATTGCTGAGGGCCTCAGGGTTTGTGTGGCACCAGGAGCCCAGGTGCACTGTGTGGGGGGAAAGGGAGTCAGCTCAGTCAGAGCAAAGGGAAACCTGGCTGCTTTGGTTTTCCCCTAAAGGTTCGGGCAGGGCAGAACAGCTCAGCAAGACCTTCTCTTAGGACTCAGTCCAGCTCTGGTGAAAATAACTGTAGTTTCGTCAATCATTATAGAAATACTGAGATCAGGACTAGAATTAGCTGGTTATTGTTCCTCCTTTGCCCTCCTCTCTGCCACATCAGTCTATGCCTGGTCCAAAGCCTTTGGAAATTCAAATCTTCCCATTAATTTGAGTGAGCTCTGGGCAAGACCTTCTGTGCAAAAGACTGATGTTTGTGTAGCATCCATGGGGAACAGGTTTTTCAGATTTTTTTTCATGTGATAACATGTTTTGTTAAATTTGGGTGATCTAGACTTTTTATTTTTTTTTCCTGTTTTGGGTGGAGCAGACTGGACTATGCAGAAAACGTTTGGGAGATTAAAGACTGTCCTTTATATTTCAAATGTAATCTGAATACAAATGGCCAACTTTGAGCCTTTGCTCCTTGCTCACCAGTGACAGCTTGGGGAGCATAAGAAATCAACATTAATCATTGTTTGTATAAGAACTAAAAATGTTTTCTTGAAATCAGTTCTCTAGCTCAAATCTGCTTACCACCTCTGATTTCTTCTACTTTTTCTATATCACTAAAATGTAAAACCAACAATAAAAGGAAAACAAACAGCTGAGGAAGTGTCTGTTCTAGATAAGGCATTGCCTCATTTAATGCATGTATATGTTACTTTTTGTGTGTGTGTGTGTATGCTTGTTGAATATAATTATTCCTGTTTAAATCCTGTTCGTCAAGGAACGGACTAACAGAGACCGTCCAGATCCCTCTGTGTTCACAGGTTAATCTCTCTAAATGAGATTCTCTGTGTGGCTGCCAAGTTTGCTCTACGCAATATTTAAATCCATGATACAGAAAAAGAAAATGGGATTGCAGTGTCCTTATGATCTCTTTCTTAATAATTAGCAGAATTCAAAGTGTCTAATATTAAGGAAAGCTGTAAGAATGATTTCCTGTAAATACCCTAAGATTTGGGGTGGGACATTGGAAAAACTGGATGTGCTGTCCAATGCTGGAAAAAATTAACACCACTTGCCTTCCAATAGATTCAGTTGTGTCCTGGCTTTGCTTACATGACTTAAACTTGGGAGTAGTTGGGTTGGTTTAAAAATAATCTTCATTCCATTATGTGTAGTTCCTCTGTTTTTTTTATAGGCAAATCTTTGTGTATCCAAGTATGGTCTAAGCAATAGAAAAGTGCCTTCACTTGTATCCTGAGGTGCAGTGTATTGAAGTGCCTTTCACAGCAAAGTTTGCATGGAATTAGTCACAGCACTTTGAAGTCGTTTTTGCTTTTTGAACACCGACATTATCAGTACATGCTGCCTTTCTTCTTTAAAAGGCCTAAGGATGAAGAGCTGAAACTCAGTGTAGCATTATCAGCTTGTTTAGAAAGTTGGCCTGAATAAAAGTCTCGGCTGATTTGGGTGAGAATCAAAATAAATAAGAAGTGACAGGCTTGCCATTTCACTCATCTTGTAAATGGATGAAGAGAGGTATCTAATTCTTTGAATACAAAGACTAAATTTATTTGAAGGCTCTCTTAGAGATAACAGCACAGGAACTGGCTCAGTTGTCAAGAAGGGACTAAGAGAAGAGAATCCTGCCCGACCAAGTGCCTGTGAGTTGCTCTGTTCCTGGAACAGATTATAGCAAAATACTGATGGCTGCGTTGGTTTCCACTGTTCTGACCTGCATTATATGAAGGTGTCCAAAAAGGGAGACTGGGTAGGAATGAAGTTGATAGCTCTTTACTCTCTTGCATTGCTGACTTCAGAGGCTGTGTGCTGGCAAACCACATTAAAATCAGCTCTGCTTCTAGCAGTATCTATACAAAAGTTGTTCAGGGTCAACTCCTCTGCAACAGTCCTCAGCACCTGAAAGAGTTCATGGGTGGCCAGGCCTCTGGAGCAGATATAAACCAGTGCAAGAGTTACTGCTAGAGGATAACAGGCTTTGATGCAGTTAAGTTGTATACAGCAGAGCTCTTTGCTGTGTAATATACTTTCCACCCTTCGTCTAAGGACTTGGTAATGTCTCCTAAACATGAAATTGAGCCGCTTTACCTGAAGGGTTGACAGGATTCATTCTGTATACTGAAAGGCTGTCATTCAAAGGGCTAAATGACAAGTCTATCCTGCTGTAGTGAGTGAGAATCTGGGAAGAATGGGGTTATTGGTTCACTATTCAAGTTTGAAAAAAGCTCAGCTCATGCTGAATCAAATTTTACTGTCATTTCTTAAAAAAGTAATGAGTAAAGAAATCAGTATGTCAAAAGATTTATTGTTATCAGAGTAAGCTGAAGCCTCCTATTTTCAGCCCTTTGTGCAGCTGATGGGATGTGTGTCATGCTGTAATGTCCCCAGTAGCAGTGGACTTGATTAGACATCCCAGAGACCCTTATTTCTTTACCTTCTCATTCAGCCATCAACACACTTACCTGGGATGTAGGATTGCTGTTCAGTACTATCTTGTGCTCAGAAATATTTGAGCATATCCCCTGAGTAAAATGCAAGTAGTAGGCTAAAGTATGTGAATGGCTGTCCATTTCCCTTGATTAGGCCACTGCTCTTATCTAAGAAACTGAATATTATCCTGAAAGCAAAGCAAGGCACACATCCCATTTTTATGCATGTGACCCAACCATAACCACAACACCCCAGACCCTTGCTCTTTGGCTAAATGACAAAGTGGGTGACCAAGAACACCAGTCTGTAATGTGACTATGCCATGGTTTCCTGAACCCTCCTGGGAGGTTCAGATTTCCAAACCAAACTGAACACAGATTCTTCTCTTCCTTGCATGAATACTCAGGCTACTGAGATTAGCTTCTCTTCTAGAGGCTTTGTGAGTCTTGCCTGAATTTTTTGGTTGCTGCTCAGGGGGAGAGGAGGTAGAAGAGTTAGGTGTTAAGTTTGCCCTGGGAAGAAGCTGGGTGTTTTGGTTTTATTTCTCAGTAATTAATTTCTCTGAAGTCAAGTCTGTTTTGCCTGTGACAATAACTGGTGAGTAATCTTCCTGTCTTTACCACGTTTGACAAGCTTTTCCATCAATTTTTCTTCCTCTGTCATGTTGAGGATGAGCAGTGATGGAGCATCTTGGTGGGCATCAGGTGACCAGCTGAGGTCAACACTCTACACAGCTGTAAGTGCTAGACAGCCATAACTTGTAAGACTGGAGCTGTGTCCAATAAAGCATGCAGATCATTAGATAGTTTTTGGAAACAGCCCCTTGTTGCGGTGCCTCTGGGTGTGGCTGACGGCCCGGCCCCGCCATGCTGTGCCGGAGCTGCGGGGGCCAGTCCTTTACCCCCAGCTGACTGGCTGGCCGGCGCCCCTGTCAATCACTGTAATCCTCCGCAGCGATTGGCTCTCTCTCCCGACTGCCCTTCCCTCGCCTCTGTACCATAACACGACCCTGACCGCCATTTTGGCTGTCTTTACCGCACCTGGCTATGCTCCACTAAATAAAACACTGCTGGCAATAAGCGGAAAAGAACCCTTTCTCGTCTCTTTACTTCCCTGCTTGAATTAAACCGCTGTGTGTGAAATAAGCCTAAACTCTGTGGGAGCTCTGATGCCCGCCTCGACTCTGTTCAATCAGAGACTGGGTGAAGCCGAAGTCGCTTTCTTCAGGACACGAGACCGGTGCTAAAGGCTCTGAGTTACTCACGCTTTCTACCCGCGGCAGCCTCTGGCAGTAAGGAACCCTGGTAGTTTATTCCCATGAAAGGTATAATGAAATAGAAAGCAGAAGCCTTACTACTGACCTCTGTCCATGTAACTGTTGAAATCCCAGTGCCACAGCTCCTGTAGAGGTTGCTTCTTGCCAAAGGCACTTCACTGATTGGGTTAGAAGGAATCTCATGTTCAGCAGTATCCATTCACTATGCATTCACCTCAACTGTTTCTTCTTGACCTCATCTGTGACACCCAGATGCCAGGTGAGCCGCTGGGTAGAGCTAGTGGCAAGAGGCAGATGCCTGTGGTCCTGACTGTATTCATTCCATAGTGACCTGTCAGTGTCTTATCAGGAGATGAGAATGGTCTTGAACCAGTGGATTGTCTTGCTTTCACTAAATTGTAAGGGATGAAAACAATTTCAACGCAAGGTTTGTGTCCTTTCTCACAGAAGCAAGGTACGTACACAAAACTTTCTGTGAAACCATGGGGCAAAGGTTTACTTCATATTTGCATTGCCTTTTTCCTGGTAAGCGCTTGCCTCAAGCTCAAATCCTACACTAACAGCTTCTGATTTTGTCACATCTCTGCTGGAAGTATAAGCAGATTTTTCTTTCCTTTTTTTTTGTACAATAAAAGATGTTTAATTTATGTTCCATGTCATTTAGTTGCGGTGAAAGTCTGATCACTTTTTTTTTTATTTCAGCATTTCAGGGGCTCATCTATTAAGTCTCTTTGGGGTTAAAAATTAATCCAGATGCGTTTACACAGTATCTGCTTTAATGCAGTAGGCACAGCTGTTTTTCGGATGTATCCTGGCTAGATTCCAACATAAGCAGTCACATTTTCCCTGTCTCTGAACTCCCTTGTAGTTTATCAACGGAACACAAGAACTACAAGAACCTTATTAAGCTTGGTATTTCAAAAGGACATTAATTGAGGGTCCCATTGCTGTGAGAGACATTTTAGTAATTGGTTATTTATAAATTCATCTGAAGTTGTAGGGGGTTTTGCCTTCTAGTTTTTGAACCTTTGGGATTGGATTTCAAGCCTTTTCTTGCCAATGGGTTTAAACTTTCATATCAGTTTAAAGCTGATTAAAAGTTTGATTTATTCACAGAAGGCCAGGAGTTCAGGTTTTGATTTGATCAAATATCATGAAGCTTAGGATATAAGGTGACAGCCGGCAGGATGACATTAGCCAATGGCTAATTGAGAATACAGGTAGAAAAAGAGAAAGCATGTGCTGATGTAACTTCTTTCTGATGGAAAAACAGGGACCACAGCTTGGCCTAAGGCCCGAATTTATTTTTCTTAAAAGAAGATTTGAATCTAAAGGGGCAGGACAATAATTTCTATATTCTTAACTAGGCATTAACAATGTCCAATGTTTGTCTCTCCTGACAAGGATAACATAGGTAGCCATGCATCTGCACCACCATTAGATGTTCTCCTGGTGTGTGTTGTGTTTTTCAGTATCTTGTGGTTCCCCTGCTGCTTGATGCAGGTGTTGCCATTTTGTGTTGGGTTTCCTGTTAGGAGTTATCCTTGTTTATTAGAGGATAGCTTTTTCTTGTGGAAAAGTTGTGGCTTTTATTTGTACTCTGTCTCATGTGGGATGTGTAATGATAGGATTTGAGTACTGTGTACCTTTTGTGGCTAGCTGCCAGAGAGGGATTGAACAGCAGGGGTGAACAGAGCTGTATCCCTGGAACAAAATTGCTTCTGTGTCACCTGGTGCATTTGCAAGTCTGCTAGAAACTTCTTCCATTCAGAGCTGTGAACATCTAGGCTTGTCAAGAGTTGCCAAGGATATTGTCTCTTTTTATCATCTAAAGCAGTAGTGTGACCAAGCAGATAGTAGTGGTACCAGTTCTAGAGATTTCATTGCACATCTTGATGTCTTTCTTGGAAGATTCAACATGTGGAGTTACCTGAAGGTAGAAACTTCATCTTTCCTTTGGAAAGCAAGGTTCTCTGTTTCATGGTTACAAATGAACTACTGATTTAAAAAGACTCTCAAACTGGAAGCCAAAACATAAAAGACCAACACAAACTTAAGACTTTAAAGCTATTCTCATAATCTTGGAGACTTTGGTCATAATATTAAATAGGGTTGAAATGCTGGTAGCTGCTATAATTGCTGGACCAGAATCTATTTTCTAGATCTGTGGTCTCTGTATTTCATTACTTATTTGTTTTATACTAAGCAGAGGACAAAATCAATGGGGGGCAGATTTATCTGTTTGCAAAATAAAACAACAGCAACACGTAAGTTGTTATGTAATGTTTTCTCTAGTATCCACATGATTAATAACACAAGCTTTTCCTTGTAATGCATCCAACTAGATTCCTTTTCGTTTAGCAGTTTTTATCTTGTTAAATTGTGTCTTCACGGGGGTTTTCAGGGGGGTTCTGAATTTTATGGCATTTGCTAGAGGGAAATACAGAGAAACCTATGCTGCCATTGTCTTTGATTAAATTCAGATCTGTATCCAAAGTGCTGCTCTTTTCAGACTTTAGGGATTTGCTTAGACCCAAATCTAGCTATGAATTGTATTACAGTTCAAACATTCTTTTGTCAAAAGCGTATTTGTGAACTGTGATTCAGGCTGTAGTTTTAAAGTAAATGTTAGATATTTTTTTTTCAGAGTTAAGAACTCACTGAAAATGAATACCGAAGGGGGTCATGGATAGCTGCCTCTCTTTTGATATGGTGCCTACAGCTAAAATAAAACTAGTTACAAAGGGCTCCACCCCTGCAAGAACTTTAGGCACAGTTTAGAGCTCATGTGTGTGCTCACACACAGACTACAGAAGCTAGAAAAAATTCCAAGCCAGACATGCCTGTGTGCATGCTTACGACTCTGGCTTTCCAAAGCAAAAGTGAAAACTCTTGTGAATAAACTGAGAGGCTGAAGGGGTTAAATGAAATACAACTCTCCTTTTCCTGTGCAGTAAGGATTAGTAACCAAACAGAAGCAGGAGAGAAGAGCGCTGAAGTGCCACTGCTTCAACAAGAACTATTGGAAAAGTGGGTTTTGGAGCTTGACTGCAGAGTGGTGCAAGCGTCTCCAACTTTTGTGCTCACCTTCCACAGGCACATGCAGAAGGTAAGAATTTACTTTGTGTTCTGGGCTGTCTTCTGATCTGTCTACCTGGGTATCTATTCTCTAATAGTCTCTTCAGTGCTGTCTGTGCTCTTTAAACTATTTTTTATTTCCCACTTTTTTTTTTTTCCTTTCACTTAAAAGACTATAAGGGAGAGGAGAACCCAGCGTCCTTATGACTGCAATATTTTATTTCTTAGAAGGGAGGGAAGTGGATGCTCCATGTGTTTGGTTTCACACGCAGGTAATCACACCGGGATTTCATGGAGTCCCTGCTGTTCCTGACCTTGCGGCCGGGGGGAGCAGGGACGTGCCCTGTTTGACAGGATGCTGGACGAGCCCGCGGGGGTCAGACACAGGTGCTCTGTTAGCACGCGGAGTACGAAACAAACGCAGCACGGATGCTGAGTGGAGAAACGTAGTTTTTGCAGGCAGGAATACAAGTCTGTCTGGGTGCTGAGACTCGTGTGCCCCCTCAGGATGACCCCTGGAGAGCTGCACGCCTGCTGCGGTGCCAGCAGGTGCTGAGGGGAGGCTGCGGCTCCCGATCGGTCCGTGCTGCCTTCAGCTGCGTGAGAGGATCTGGGAGGGAGGCCGTGCCGAACGCTGATGCTGTCTGAGCCCCCACACCTGTTTGGGAAAGGGGAGGTTTTCAGGGCCGGGTCTTAGATCCCTGACGGAGTCTGACGTGGGAGGAAGACCAAGACAGCGGCTCCAGGGACCTGTTCTGGCATGCAGGACGTAAAGGGCTGGAAGCAATATGGAAGGGCAGGAGATTTGCCTGGTGCATTGGGGTGTTCCTTGTGGGTCGTCAGATGGAGATAGAGGAGCAGTTGATATGGAACTGAGTTTCAAAGCTTCCCTGAAGGTAATGTTAGCTTTGAATGGAGTCCCTAGGACTAGGAATAACTAGTATTAGTACAAGAGTTTTGTGAGATGGTATGCTTCTTTAGGTCTGTCTGCGGAGACCTTAAAGAGAGTTTGTAAACACCTTTGTCTGTTTCTCTGGACAGTGTCTTCACAAACACAGGTTTATCCTTTCTGCATTGTACTTATGAGGCCCTTCAACACCTTGTTTATAAACTGGCTTGCAGCTTACGTGTTCTTTTCCTGTCTTCTTAGAGATATACCACATTCTTCTCCACATGGAGCATTCCCATTCTCTGTAGACAGAGCAGCCACGAAAAGCCATTTTTTTCCAAGGTTTCAGCATGAGGATGAGCCAATGTGCTACACAGCTGCATGTGTATTGGACAGCCTCTCTCTGGACTTCCATGACAAATGTTCTGCTGTTACAGGGAGCAAAGGGAGGTGTTTGTGGTGTGCAACAAGTGTGGATAAGATCACGTGTCTTTGCTCTGGCACTAACTTAAACTAATGTTTGTTCATGACAGTGAATGAAATGATAAAATGAAAAAAAATTAAAACAGAACAAGTCTGCTATCTCTGGAAGTTTTGCACTTTTTTTCTGTTCAGTGTGAGATAGTTGAGACCTTTTTCAGGCCTATTTCAGGTTCTCATACACTGTGAAGTGTCTTGACACCCCAAAGGTGTTTGTTTTTAAAATAGTTTGCTCCACAACTGTAAGTGCTTGATGGCATCACAGAAATGCTGGAATTGGAATAGTTTCTTTATAGCATCTGCATATTCCAAATCTGTTCACCGGTCCACTCGGAATGTAGCATTTGATATAACGTGTGTGATGAGTGATTTGAGGTGATTTTCAAGCAAGGATGTGGAGATTTGTTTGTTGGTCTCTCTATATATTTATGTTAAAAAGAATATTAGGTATAAAACAAAGCTGTCTCAATTTTAAGGGACAGTAGCCACTGCTGTGCTACACAGAACTTAGAGAATGGAGGATCTCAAATGTTGCTGTTCAGTAAGTGTAGTAAATTCTGATGCTGATCACTTTGGCTTTGGGATGGGCTCTCTCAAATCCAGCTGCTTACCAGCTTGGTAAAAGAGAATGCAGGTAGACCTCACCTGATCTAGTTGCTTCAGGAATTAATTGCCTCTCAAATTAGGCACCAGGGTTCTTTTGGAGTCTACGTGAATGGCTGTGCCCAGACTTGCTAAAGGGTTTAGGAAACAGGAAAAGAGTTACGTAGTTGCAACTGGTTTTCTTGGTAGTGCTTGAGTTTGAGTCAAAGGTGCAAATTTAATTCTTTTTGTTCTGTTAAAATAGGAAACCTGGGGAGAAAAACCCCTACCTCTGATCTTGATTGTGGACCCCTTCTTCTGAATGTAATGTAAATAAGGCAAAATACTGTTCTTTGCCTCAGGACAGGTAGAGCTTAGGCTACCAGAAGGCTTTCTCTTTGTTCAGTGGGGACCTTAAATGTTAATAAAATTTTAACCAATTTATTTGTTCACGTATGTACCTAGTGACTTATAATACACAGCAAACAAATAGCTTTTTGGTAAGAGGATGGGAGCTGCTATTTTGTATGAGAATAGCACCCAGAATACATGGGATGCAATTACAGTAGTCCTCACAATTAGTCTTATAGGCTCATCATTAGCTGAATGAAGGGGGAAATGTTATCCCACTGGCATATTGATGCTCAGTCAACACCAGAGGAAATAGGTTGCTTTGCTGTTAGGTCCGTGGGAAGGGTTATACCAAAGTGATATAAGCCCCTCAGTGTATCTGGAGTAGCTACTGAGCCCAGACAGTGATGGATGATTGCTCAGATTCAGAGCAGTCGTTTGCAGTTATGCCCACGGTATGATGGACTTGTCAAAATAACTTATTTCTCTCAAAATGATACTCTGCTGGATACAGTTTCACTGTCTCCTTTTTTAGCACTCCTGGATCTGAACTGTGATTTGTTGTGGTCCAGTCTTGTCTTGGACAATGAATAATGATGGTTGCTAGATGTTTGAGAAGGGACTTTTATATTAAAGTACTTGAGTGGGTGTCTACTCATATGCATAGCCTATGAGCAAATCACTGTTTATGCTTTCTCACACAGTTACAAGCTCACCTTCCTGACATGCAGACATGATGTGTAGAAAACAAGTGCCATCCACAGATTGTTTATTTCTCTGCCTAGCCCTTAAAGCAGTAATTGGAGGCTCTGGTTTGGGAATATGTGGGAGAAACCAGCTTCAGAGCAAAGAACCAATTTATTTTTAGATCACACTGTTGTCATTTTGCTGTGATCACACTGTTGAGCATGTGCTTCCTTTGAGAGTTCTCCAGGCAGTGCAATGTGATCACACCCTCGTAAGATCATTTTTTATGAAGTTAATTTTTAGTGACAGATGAAAGATGCTAGGGCCAGTATTCTTAGAGACAGCAGCCCCAATTCCACTAGTACACATTCTCCCTCCTAAGTTTGTTAGTCTAAAGTTCTGGGTTAGGTTGTAATTTTTTTAAAAATTTTTGTTTCTTTTGGTTCACCTCATGTTAGTCATCTTTTCCTTGCACAATAATGTAAGTAAGCCCACACACTTCTCTGGGGGAATTCCTGCTTCATACCACTGAAAGTGTGTCTTCATCACAGTCAGTAAGGATATTCCTTAGGGAAGAGATGTACTCGTACAAGTGTGGTGTGTTTGACATGTTTACATATATATATATATGTATCTCTGAGTTAAGTTAAAACTGAGATAACTGTAAGTAAAAAAACTATCTTAGATTCCAGAAACAATGTAGAGGCAGCAGCAATCAAAACCTACACAAGGTTTAGGGTAAATACTCTCATGTTTTCCTGTCTATTATTAGTCCCCCAGCAAATTTATTTAAAGGTTTTACAGGTGTTCCCTGTGCATATATACTACAAGCATACTGTTGCATGCAGTGCTAACATCCTCTCAGTGAACAGAGATGTAAATCTTGCAAAGAGAAGCATTGGAAAATTTGCATTGTTATAAAATCTCTTGAGATAACACTCGTTTTTTATTTCTATTTTTTAACCCATTGCATAGCACAGAAATTGCCACGTTTATATTTATGATGAAATGATGTTAAATAAAATTTGAAGCAATCTTCTAGCATTAAAATCCTTAATTTTCCTAAAGAATTCTCCAAGATTTGAATTGTAAGGGATTAGTCTCAGCTGGGCAACATGCTTAGGTGGTGATTGGAAAGTGAAGTCCCTCCCACTGTAAGTGAAGAGCAGGTTTGAGATCACCTGTGGAAACTGAATAGGCACAAGTCTGTGGGGCCTGATGAGGTGCATCCCACAGTCCTGAGGGAACTGACTGATGTGGTTGCCAATCCACTCTCCATCATATTTGAAAAGTCATGGCAGTCAGGCAAACTCCTCAGTGACTGAAAAATGGGAAAGGGTGTTCCTATTTTGAAAAAGAGGAGAATGAAAGACCCAGGGAACTAAAGATTTGTGAACCTTCCCTGTGTGCCTGGGAAGATCATGGAGCTGATCCTCCTGGAGGCACTGGTAAAGTGTATACAAGATAAGGAGGTGATCCAAGACCAGGTCAGCATGACTTCACTAAGGGCAAAATCCTGCCTGTCCAATCTGGTGCCCTTCTGTGATGGAGTGACTGCAGTGTTTGACAAGGGAAGATTGACTGATGTCATCTACATAGGATTCTGTAAGGCTTTTGTCATGGTTCCATATGAAGGACTTGGGGGTTCTTGTGGATGAAAAGCTGGACATGATGCAGCAATGTGCACTCACAGCCCAGAAAACCAACCACAGCCTGGGCTGCATCCAAAGCAGCGTGGCCAGCAGGGCAAGGGGGAGGGGATTCTGTACCTCTGCTCTGCTCTGGTGAGACCCCACCTGGAATACTGTGTCCAGGTCTGGTGTCCTTAGCATAACAAAGACATGGACCTGCTGGAGCAAGTCCAGAGGAAGCCACAAGATGATCAGAATTCAGGAGCACCTCTCCTATGAAGAAAGGCTGAGAGAGCTGGGGTGGTTCAGCTTGGAGAAGAGAAGGCTCCAGGGAGAACTCATTGCTGCCTTCCAGTAAAGAGACTCAGAAAAAAGATGGTGAGTGACATTTTATGTAGGCAGTTAGTAATAGGACAAGGGGACATGGTTCTAAAGAAAAGAGGGGAGATTTCGATTAGTTATTAGGAGGAAATTCTTTACTCAGAAAGTGATGAGGCACTGAACAGGTGGCCCAGAGAAGCTGTGGATGCCCCATCCCAGGAAGTGTTCAAGGACAGGTGGGATGGGGCTATGAACAACCTGGTCTAGTGGAAGGTATCCCTGCCCATGGCAGGGGGCATGAATTAGATGATCTTTAAGGTCCCTTCCAGCCCAAACCATTCTATTATTTATAAACAACAGCAGTGCTCAGTGTCAGGTGATATTTCAGGTCAGGTTAAATAACTCAGAGAAATGAAGCTTTAGCTGCGACAGGACAGTAGTAAATGTAAAACATTGTTAGCCATTCCTCTTAAATTATGCTAGTGTTTGGGGTATTATATCCTTGTCATGTATTTTCCATAGGCAGTGTGTGGCTTCTTGTTGCAATATCTAAATCAGTCTGTGTGTGCTTGTCATTATCCCTACATGCTCCCAGATTTAATTAACAGCTAAGCACAGCGAGACTACCAAAATAGAAGGCAGAATCCTATCTTTACTCCCTATAATAAATCTCTTGCTGCAAACCTAATAGTGGGAGGCTAGTTGCATAAAATTGAATCTGAGCTGATATTAATAGGTAGACAGAAAATTGCCCTCATGAAATACTGTATTAGCTCCTGCAAAGGGCTGGCAGAGTGATTACACTTGCTTGGAAGACACTGCTTCACTGATGTAAGCCTGAGACACATCATTGTGGATTTTGGAGAGCGGAAAAGGAGCAAGTCTGCATCTTCTCCACCTACTTCTGGTGTGAGGCCTTACTAAAACCTCTGTGTGTGGATCTTGCCTTTGAGCCTGATGGTTTTACAGCTACTGTATTGTGTGATTTCAGTATTCAGGTTAAAACTGTATGGCAGAGGCTGCTGTGGCTTCCCAAGGTGTTGCTGAAGCTCACTTTGCTGTGGAAGTCCTCTGTAAAAACCTTGTCAGTCTGTGTCAGCCACATGAAGCGATGGCTTGGTGCAGATTCATGTGCCTGTTAGGAATCAGGCTGAAGGCTGAGTTGAAAACTATTGATAGAGCAGGCTTGAAGATGCTGCTCTGTTACCACTACTCAGTTTTCCAGCCAGCTGGTGCTCTGCTGCTGTGCTCATCAGTAAGTTTTTGTAACTTTTTTTACATTTAACATGGTGAGTTTTAAAGTTATTCTAGCTCAAAGTTTGTCTTTCGTAATATGGATAACATGGCTGAAAGTATAGCTCAGTGGGATTACTTTTTTGATGAGGCTTCTTCAACTCCTAATATGTATTTAGAATGAATTACTAAATCTGGATACCAATGGTAAAGATACCACTGTAAAACTTCTCAGATAACTTGTCTTTTCTTTAGTTTCTCCCCATCCCCCTAAGCCCTTTAAGCCATTCTTGTATTTAAACTCACTTATAAACATTTATCCCTTGCTTTGTATACAAACAGCTTGTCATGAATGTGGTTCATTGCATGGTCAAAACAAAGGAAATTCAGCATCCTCTGAATGGAGGCCACATAGACATTAATTGGCTTATCTGCCTTAACCCAAAGAACACCACATCCAGGACTTTCTTTGAAAAATTGTAAAGAAGAAGATAATTTACTGTGGTTGGGGAACAAAACAGGCATGTTAAGAAGTATCCTGAATGTGATAACATCTGCCTAAAGTTGTGATTTGTTTCTTGGTTCCTCTGGGCTATGTGTTCCTTGTGCTCTCCCAACTCAGCTCACATCCAAAGCAAAGGGAAGGTTTTCCCTGTCCTTGATCCCTGCTCCATGGAGCCCTTTTCTCCCCCCACCTGTATCTGCACTCTTTGCTATGTGTGTGTATTTTCACTTTTTAATTCTTCCAGCAGAAACTTAAAAGGTGCTTCTCAGCTGTCAAGGTGAACAAAAGCAAGCTGGAACAAAGATACGCTGGCTGGTTTTTAGAGCAAAGCAAAAATTATAATGTCTTTAGAAAATGTAGGGAATCTAAAAGCTCAAAGACTTTGCTCTGAGTCAATGACTCAAAAAATTTATGTCAGTGAATAACTGGGCAACATATCATCATCCTTTCTGACTTCCCACCTCCTTCAACCAAACTTCTAAAAATATGACATCAGAGTGAGATCTGATGTGTTAAAAGGGAGTGGAAGAAAAGGAAGGAAATTCTGAAAAGGTACAGGTAGTGGGATCCCTGCAGCAACTTCTGTTTTAGTGCTGGATGTGCTAAACTTTACAGTAAGCAATTTCTGTTGATATTGCAACAGGTAAATATTTATTGCTGGGATAGTCAAGCTGCATCTCAGAAGCCATGCATGCAAAGGCACCTTGTCTGTCATGGTTACCTCAAAGGGAATAATAGATCCATGCTGGGTAATTCAAATCCCCATCAGGGAGATGAAATGGGCTCTAGGGACCTACCAAAGTCAGTAATGCTGGGTGGCTTTGCCACTTCCCTGTATGTTCGAATAAATCTCGTCTAGATTAGACAAGTGGGAACCCTGAAGAGGTCTTTTTACCTTCTGCCTATGAACTGCTCCTAGAACAATCCCTGACCCACAGATGTGATGTGTGTCTTTGGCCAAAGGTGATCTAGAAATGTGGTTCACAGGCCAAAGAAGACTGGCCTGTCTTGTGTGCTAAATGGAAAAGAACCACATAGCACTAGCTGTCCAATTGTCAAAAAGAACAGAGAAAACCTGATAAATCTGTGAGCAGTGGAACTCATGAAACTTGTTTTATTCTGACTTTGTGATCTGACTGTGTAGTGCCTAAACAGCTTAAGTTCTTGTTTACACAAGGCTGAGTTATTCATAACATTACTTTTAAGTTTGGATTTTCTTCCTGTTGAAAAGAAAAAATCATCATCTAAGTGAATTAGAAGTCCAACACATCTCTTCATTCTGGCTGAATATCTTTTCCCTCAAAATGTAACTTTATTGCTTTAGAGACCCTGAAATTAGCACCTGATTCAAAGTTACT
Source organism: Climacteris rufus (assembly GCA_013398175.1). Lineage (NCBI taxonomy): Eukaryota > Metazoa > Chordata > Aves > Passeriformes > Climacteridae > Climacteris > Climacteris rufus. The sequence continues at coordinate 149,727 of VZRZ01006846.1, read as the reverse complement.
TTTTCATATATATACAGGCAAGGTAGGTCTTGTTTCTCCAGGAACATGGATGTTAAGAGGTTATTTGGAAAAGTTGCCAAGTTAAAGTAAGCAATCTTATTTGTGCGTTGGAAGGCAGGATTTATACATGTAAAGTAAATGTAGGAGTCGTTAAAACTATCCTTGATTCTAAAACATATTCCTGGTCTTAATGAAGATTTGACTGATCTTGCTAAACCTGCCTGGCCCTGGGCAAGAGTTTCTAACTACAGAAAAATTTTTTACAGCAGCTTACTGCTAGCTCCACTATAGAGAACTCTCCAAGTCTGCACATCTGTCTTTTCTAGAACTTCTATTTGTTAAGACAAAAGCTTCTTTCCTAAGTGGGTTCAGTGTTAAGCCCTGAAATAAGGGTGCCTATCCCAGTTTCCAGTTGTAGCGGAGTTCTTGTGTTCTGTTCAGAGTTAGGAAATTCCAGGCATCTCCTCTGTGGCCCTCACCCTCCTGTTTTGGAAGAGAAGTAAGGTTCCTGAGCTGCTAAAGTCAGATTCAAGTTGGAACTTCCCCAGTGTTTGGAGAAGCTTGGGTCAGCATCTCTTACGGAAAACAGTCCAGAGCTGAACTCTGGAGCAATTTGTTTTTGATCAAGTTTACAGATGGCTGGAACCAGACCCCACTTCAAGCCTTTTATTTCTTTCACCCAAGCAGTTAATGCCAGATGTGACTGGATAGACAATTTGAATCTCTTCTAGTGTATGGGGCAGAGGTTTCAGCTGGGCACACCTCTCTTTCTGGTTAAACATTCTGGTTGTTCCTTACTTGTTGTGAACTCATAAACCTTCTCCCTGAGAAAACTTCGTATTTTAGCACTATGGCAGGAATTCCTCCATGTGAGCTTTCCAGCAGCTGTTCCATATCTTGAGCATAAAGTCACCATTTCCCCCCAGGCTTTGCTGCTGTTTCTGGGTGGAGGAGGGGTGGAGATGCTGTTCTAGCACACATTGGGAAAAGAGAGCTGGGGAGGGTTGAAGAATATTACAGAAGAGCAAGAGGCACAGGGAGCAGCAGCTGCTGTTGTTACAAATGAAAGCACTTCAAAACACTGTCGTTTTCATTCCTTTCCCCACATACCCAGCCTTCAGTAAGAATGGCAAACAAGCAGAATTAACATATGCTGCTGTGCTCCAGGTCTTACAAGTAGTTAAAGAGCCATTAAATCCAGAAACAGGACTAGACCCTTTTTTTAAGGTTTCTGCCAGATTCCTCAGTCACATCTGTTGAGGTTGAAACTAAGGTGAAGGGGATTAATGCTGAATTCTACATCTGAGGATGCTTTTAAAACAACAAGTTTGTTGATGATCAGATAATCGAATACAAGATTTGTTTTGCAGTGGGGAATTTAATAGGATACAGATGACCCTGTTCTGCCTTGTGATGATCCTTCCTGGGATCTCTTGACTAGTTTAATAGGGCTGGATAGTCTCAACTTTTTAGTGCTACATTTGGGACATATGAGAGCAATTTCCATGCAAGTGCAATGGCACAAAAGTACAAACAAGCACGAGAGCTGTAACCTCTTGCTGCTTTGATGCACGTGGTTGCCCCATACATTGGGTTCTGACTCTGGTTGTCTCCTCAGAGAATCTTTTTATCCTACCTGGCTAAAAGCATCCAAGATACTACCTGGGGAATGGGAGCGCTACTAGCCCTGGTGAGCTGTTCCTCTAGCCTCTTCTCCAGCAGCCTCGTGTGGTTAGGTCCCAACTCCCTGTCTGCATCTTGGCTCAGATGCTAGAAAGAGCTGAGCAGACAGTTCAGCAGCAGAACAAGGATTTGGCTTTCAAGGCCATATCTGTGGATGTGAGAGGTGCTTGGAAGTAGAATATGTAAGAGAGAAGTGCTGGGGAAGAGATCTTGTTTTTCCTCTGGGTAGTAAGAGTTGATCTGAAATATTTACCTCTGATACCAACACCAAGCAAGGAAGGTGCTGCTTTCACAGTGCCCTTTTCTAGTGGTGTGGGCACATTAGAAGCTCATTCAGGAGAACTTTGCTGTTTATGTACATGGAATTTGTAGCAAAGGCGTCTCTTCTTGCCTGTGCTTCCCCTGAGAAAGGATGTGGTGGTTGGTAGGGTTGTGACACAGATCCAGCCTGATTTAGTCATTGGTCTCTGCAGCACAGAAAGCATTCTTGACCTTGTGTGGAGGGTATCCCCAGGTTATTTCTTCCTTGCTTTGAATAGGAAGAGTGGTAGTAGCACATGTGGGTGATAGAGAGGGTACATAGTCTTTCCCCAGTTTCCTAAGAATGATTAACTCAAAATTAAATAAAGTCTTTTCATATAAAAAGCTCCTATAGCTTCATTTGCTTATGAATCTTATGACAGGCACTCAGCATTTAGGGAGAGAAGTTTATCAATACTTGTTTTCCCAATTACATTTTCCCTGTTCATTGCTACTTTGCATGCAGAATTTGCTGCAACTGAATTTTTCAGATTTTAGTAGCTTTTACATCTGAAAGTATTTAAGAACAAACTTTTTATTCTCAGCATGGTGAATGTTGGGAGTGTTAAAATCCATGGTATATATGGACTTGAAGAGTTGTAATAAACTCTATTTCAATGAGGCCTAGGACTACGAGAAAAACAGTTACCCATCATAAAGTAACCTGAAATACTCAAATGCTAGATCAACTAAGTTTCATTTTGGGTATTTCTTGGTTCTGATATCATATTCTCATGCAACAATGATTTTATGTCAATGTTATCATTGTTAATAGTGATACACATTCTGTATTTTTTCTGGATTTAATAGGTCAGGCTAAAGGAGCTATATATGAAGTTTTAATATTAAAACAGATGTTGTTACAAGGACTGATGAGATAAACATTTCTTCCTTGATGCTTTTTTGCGCTGTGAAATGAAAATTTCTCCTTTTACCTTTCCTTTCCCAAGATAGAAAAAGCTCAAATTAAATAAAACTGTGCTAGGAATATCAAGTCCACCTCTTTTTTTTCTGGGCTTAATGAACTGGTCACAAGGTCATGAGAAAATGGTGATGAGAAAGAGTCAGTCTGTAGTGGCTGAGGTGTCCCTGGTCACCAGCTGTGAGCGCTGGTGAGTGGTGGTTGGTGTGGGCTGCAACTCAAAAGAGGAAGGATTAAGTAGCAACAGGGAACGTACCAACAAAGTGTTGTGGTTCCAAATGTGCATAATGCCCCAAATTTAGGAACGGTTGTATGCTGCAATACCAGTCTACATGACCTGATCTCCTTTCTAGCCTTGCAGAGGGGATATATAACTACTCATGGTAGAATCTAGCTATAGCTGTCCATGATGAATTGCTGGATTTTAAACAAGCACAGCCACACAAGATGAACATAGGGTACAAGAATGTTAACTGTGGAATTTTTTTACCTTGAGCTGGTTGAAGTCATTGCAATCTTCAGGCATTTTATCTTGTGTATTTGTAAAGGGGTGGAAGGGTAGACATGCAACAGCATGCACCTTCCACTGTGCCTGGGGATGGTGTTCTCATAATACCAGAGGAAAGTTCAGGGAAATACTTACACTCAGTAATTATATTCTGGCTTCTGTTCAGGGCAGTTTCAGTCTTTGCAGTTGCCTTCATCTATCTGGGGAGTGTAGTGATAAAACTGCTTTTCTTCTCTCACCTTGATTTTAGTTTCTACCTCCATTTTTACTGCCTGGTATTGTAGCTTTTCTGCCAAACAAGCAGCAAAGAAGCAAGAAATACTGATCAGTAATCCTTCTATTTCCTACAGGTAGAAATGAAGAACTTGTTCCTTCTACTCATGCTAACAATGATGTCACGTTCTGCATTTTCAGTAAGTAAATTCTCTTCTGAATATTGTTACAATAAATGAAAGATATTTCTGTTAAGAATTGTCAACATCTGTAACTCAAGTGTTTTGTAGAAAGTATTTCTGAAAGAGCTGATAGATTCAAGTCATCAGGCCTATTGTGGTACATGTTATGAAAAATCTAACATGGCAATTAACAGAATTCTAGTAGTGCCTTTGGTTGTAGGGAGGTTATCTGCAAAGCAGTAATTGCTGTCTTCTGCTTCAAAGCCTAGAGAGAGTTGTCACTTGAAATAAAGAGAATGAATTTTTGGTTAGCTCATTTTCTCTTTTCTTTGGTCTTACAAGTCTCAGCCATGTGGTTTAGCTTTACTGGGAGAGGTAACTTTATGTTAAGTCAATTTGATACTATCAGAAAAATAATGCAGCTATTAAGAACGGGGATTCCTTTTCCTTTCTTCGTGAGAAATAGAATCTTTCTGAAGTAAATGCAGCTTGAGAACAGTTTCTCTGACTTGAAGTTAAACTTTATTAGTGAGTTGGACATCTAAGGTAAAAGATGACCTGCAGAGTAGTGTGGAAGTGTTAGCAAAGGAACACATTACATGTTTGTTAGGTGTAAAGGAACAGAGAGCAGAGGGAAAAAAAGAGGCAATTATCACCTGGAGCAAGTGTTTTGCTTTCTATGCCACCTTTGAAGATCAGGCATGAGAGACCAGAAATCCAGCAGAATTTGTTAGTTGTCTTATTTTCTCTTACAGATGGAAATATGCTTTAATGATTTCTTGCCATCTCACATCTAATAGAAGATCATATTGTATGTTAAAAGAACCAGAAATTGAATATATTATATTCAGTTCATCTGTTCACCTGCCTATCTCCAAGCTGGTGATTTTTTTTGAAGTGATATGACTGAAATACCCTGAGACTGTGGAGGCTGATGTTTCTCTGTAGCATTAGTCTCCACCCCCTGCATGCAGTCAGTAGCTCCTCGTGAAGCTATACTGAATGAAAGAAGAAGGTTTAGGTTTTGCTTGGCCACCACTTAGGTTCAGTTTCCCTGACATGCTGGATCTGCCCAAGTCATGAGGAAGCAGGAAGATCCAGCAGTACTGAGGCACTCTGCTGTAATAGTTCTTAATTTTGTTTCTGATAGGGAAGAGAGAAATGGTGTTTGTTTCCCATGGGCCATTCCTTACCAGATGCTAATGCAATCAGGCTGAACCACAGCAAGAGATGGCCAGCTTGCAAGAGCTGGAGCTGACAGGACTGAATGTAGTGATGGCAGCTCAAGTCTGTGCTAGATCAGGCTGAGTGCCAAAGAGTAGTGGGGTAGCCTGAATTCCCCCAGCGGGGACAGCTCTGAGAAAGCAGTGCCTGCATGCCTCTGACTGCGACAGGAGAGGAGTGGTAGCCCTGCAGCTATATATCCAAATTTCATACTTTGGTGGTTAGAGAAAGGAAGGGAAAGAGAGGGTGACATTGAAAACTGAGGCAGGAAATACTGCATGGTGGGGAAGTAAGTTGGAGAATTGCTTACTGTTCTACATCCCTCTCCACCCCTTTAGGACTTCATCTGACATGGCAGGTTTATTGGAAAAAAACTTTGTCACATAGCATGAAAAGCTCCCTTCCCTGTGCTGTTCTTTTGTAACTCCCAGTGGCAGAGGTATAAGAGATTGTCAGTGCCATGGTGCATTTCTCCACATTGAAGGAGAAACACTTAATTTATAGTAGCATATATCTAATAATTAGAGGCTGTGCTTCTTTATTAGATATGAGATCCAGAGCAGCCTTGCAGCCCAGACAGCTATAACTGTTTTGATTTTGGTATCAGATGAGCTGCCAATATAGCAGCACATGGGTAGAAAGGTGGATTACCTTCAGCTAGACAATGAATCGTGTATGCCCTGGGAAGGAGAGCATGGTGGTGGTAAAATTAAAAACAGCACAAAAGGCACAGACTAGCTTATAAGGGTTTTATTCCAGAATGAACTACTTCCTTTTAGATCCATCCTGTCTACCAATGCACAAAATGATTGCTTCTTGGGCACCTTCTGGCCCAGACCCAGGAGAGCATGAACTTGCATTCAGAGACTGATAGTGCTAATGGGAATACAGCTATAAATGAGTGAACTGCAGGTGTGCCCAAGGGTGGAGAACATGGGTCTACAGGGATTCACATCTGCATGTGATTAAAGGGTGCAGGTGGATGCTTACTTGTTTTCATCTCTTCTGTTTTTGGAGAGGAGTAGCTGAACTTGTTTTTGCTTTATTGTCAGGCTAGGAAAAGCAGCAAGTAGAATAAGGGTAAAAATGAAAGGTTGTTGCCTACATTTTCCCTCTGCTCTCAGTGAGTGTGGCTGGTTTATGTGCCAGACATTAGCAGGCAGCATTAAGCAGCAAGAGAGGGACTCCTGCTTGACAAAGCCACTGCCTGCTGGAAATTTCCTGCCCAATGCTCCATGCTTGGTGGAACCCACTGTAGTCTTCATTCCTTCTTTCCTGATAGAATATAGAGAGGGTCTTACCGTATAACACCTATGATGTCTGTTCCTTTTCAGTAGCTTTGAAGGATCTGGAAAGGGAGGTCATCCATTACTTGTAGCCCCTTTATTGTTTGCACTGTAGTAGCACCACAAACTACAGCTGGATGGGCAGGAGGAGTGTGTGTATTGTGTACTTTGTGTGCAGATTTTTGCATCTGGAGCTCCTCCTTTCCAGATTGGAAACGTCTTATCTGCCCCACACCATTAGACAAGTTCAAGGAAAAGCTGCTCACCTGAGGAAGTGTTTTGTTTCATCTTTTATGAACTCTAGGCATTAGCTGATAGTTAGATCATGTCCAATACTTACACTTGCTCCCAGATTGTACTGCAGGTGTGCTAAAGTGAAGACTGGGTTGAGGCTTGGCCAAAATTAATATTCAAATACATTTCATCTGAACACTACTGCTTTCTATGGATCTGCATTTCTAGGTTAAAATGCTGGTTTTAATTTATTCTAAAGAAATCAACATTGTTATTGTTTAAAGTGTTAATCTGTTGAATAAACTTTTAATTGCCTTAACCAGATTTGACACAAAGGGCAGAAGGTGCACAAGGACCTCAAAGTTAAGGTCATAGAGAAACAGTAAAAATTACTGTGAGGAGCAAGAAAGAGAGGGAGATTTTACTAATATTCCTATGGAGGGAAAGGTAGAAAACATGCACAAGAATAATTGTACCAGGTAGGACCAGTTTTGCCCTATATTCTGTCTTCAGCTATGTCATAAACACATGTCTAGGAAAAAAACATTCAAAGATTGACAAGTACAATTTCTCCCAATACACTTCCAGTTTATGAACTCTTTGAACTTGAGATGTCTCTATTTCTCTTCCCTGAATTTGGTCAATGCCCCCTTGAAGCCATAACACCAAGATCCTCTCTTGAGGTCTAAATATCAACTCTCATGTAATAAAAATTAATAAAATAATAGTAATTTGAGATAGGATTTGTGTTTTCTCTTGTGCATCACTTAAGCTGTCTACATGAAATCTCCACTGTCATTTTAGTGACAAATCACTTATACTACAATGTCTTTCCGTAGTTCTTTGCAGTATGTTTCTGATTTTTTTTGTTCTTTATTATCCTGTATTACCCTTATCATCTGTTTTCATTACTTCTGTGGTTTTGGCATAACTAATAAATATATTGAATCATTCCGGTTCCTTATGGAATTCTGCTGCTAATGTAAGTTCTTGCAATGGATGGAGATTTCGGTCCTGCTTTTGTCTTTGGGCCACCTGCTCATCACCCATTGAAGGACTGTCCTGACTGCTTAACTTCCTTCACAGCTTTAGGTGAAGGATTATTTTGAAAGTTTTTTGGAAATCTGAGTGTATCTGGCAGGATACCCTTGCTGACACGTTTGTGAATTGAAGAACTGCAATATTCTTAGAAGGATTTGCCTTTAAAGTAGTCCTATTGACTTTTCCCAAACATCCTGTATTTATGCAGGTGCCTGCTCATTCTGTTCTTTGTTACAACTTCTATTAATTTATCAGTTGACGTCAGTTTTACGCTGTGTGAATGTACAGTCCCATGGGTTCCCCTGGGATCATTTTGTAAACTGGTGTCAGATTTTCCACTTTCCAATAATCAGATGTTGAAGTGGATTTAGCTGAGAGGGTTGTCTGCCAGTATGTAACAGTTCATCCATTTCAGCCTTGAGTTCCTGTTAGGCCCCTTGGATAAACAACTGCTGGTGACTTCATACTGTGTGTTTTGTCCACTTTTCCAAATAAGTTTGGGGTCATAAAGTTTACTCACAATCATCCTCTTTGTACAGTTTTCTGAATGTCCTCCATTTCCTTCACAAGGATTCCAAGAATTAATTTGACTTCTCTGCGATGGCTGTATCTTTCTAGAGAGTTCTTTAAATATCCTGGTCATCTCCAGGCCACCCAGATTTTCTGGAAGACTTTCCATTTCTGAAAAGTAACTGGGATCTGCTCTGCCCACTGCCCAGCAAGCCAGCACAGTCCCGTGGGGCAGCACATCCCTGGTGGCGCAGTGGATGAGGCATGCACCATATCCTGTCCAGCTGACAGGAAATCAGGGGGTGTAGAAGGAGCCGGCTGTAAGGTGGGACAGCCCAGAGAGAGGTAGCAGAATGAAGACTGTTGGAGAGGTGAACACAGGGAACATAGGAAAGAGCTGGGAACCATGAGGGAGTGGGTTCAATGATGTAGGAAGAATCTGAAGTGTTTTAAGAAAATGAGGATGTCTGGGAACCGCTGGCTTTTGGTGAATTTGTTAGAGGGGATATGCTAACAAGCCATGGCTAGGGTGAGAGGGGGATGAAAGGAGATGTACACAGTGAGTGTAAACCACAAGCCATTAAAGCTAACAAAGCCTGAATTTTTTAACTCATCTTCATTAAGCAGCTTGTCTTAATAAGATACTCACTTCTTCTATACCACTTTGTATTTTGCTGCCTGCTGTCACCATCTTGTTCACTTTCATTCTTGTTCTTCTGGTTTTGCTCAAATGCAATTCTTTGATTGCTTATTCATTATTCATAAAAATGGTAGTTGGCATTATTCACCTTCAAAGCTCTTTGCAAGCCTGCTGTGTTTGAGCCAAGATCAATGGTTAAGACAGAATTTTGCAAAACTGCTTTGCTGATGTGGTTTGGATTAATTAGCTTATTTTTGGTTGCGTTTTTGACTAATATCCTAGCCAGTTGCAGATGGAGTCATCTTGAAAATGAATCTATTGGGATAGCAGCAGATATCTAAATTATAAACATTTAAGATATACTGAATGTTTTCAGTTCCCTTTCAATTAAGTCTGAGTATTGAATGCCACATGTCACATAGAGCTTAGCTGTATGGACATATTATCAGTGGTCATCATTGTGGTACTGGCAGTTTTTATGGATATAGAAAGGAAAAGGAAACGATTCACATCCCAAAGAGCACATGGTCTAAGGATATGCTCCGTGTGGGTTGTTTTTGTTAGGGCCCTGAGGGCACTGTCAGGCTTTACTGACCCTGGTCAGACTCTCCCCACCCTGTCCACTGTCCAGGAACCCCTGTAGGTGCCTGGAGCTGCCGGCTCCTGCCCCAGCAATGCTGCAGTGAGGATCTGTATAACCCTGCGTGGCCCAGCCATGGACCCTGATGCAGCAGGCCCAGCTGCAGTCCTATCTCCCAGCCTGGCTTCAGCTGGAGGTGCCCAATTCCCAGGGCTGGGGCCTTGCCTTGGCTTGTGCTGCTCCCTGGCTTGCCATGTGGTCCTGGGAGAGCCTCCTGCTATTGGCCCTCGGCCCACAGGCAGCAGACAGCCTTTGGGGCACCTTGACACTTTTCTTTCTTTCTCCGCTTCCCTTATTAACTTTTCTCTAAGCAATTATTATTCAAACTTAACAAAGCTGCGTTTTTTTCACTGGAGACTTCTTACTTGCCAAGACTTTGGCAATGAAACCATTACAGAAATGATTGTGGTGATAATTTGTTGGTAAAGTGTTTGGTTTTCACCCTTCTTTCATGCATGTTTCCTACGTGAGGCTACAGTTCAGGGTGTGTCAAAATAAACATTAACCTTATTTCCAAAACTATAAACCCCAGAAAGCAGATATTTATCAAGTGAAATTATTCAGTGTTATTTCAGAAATACTAAGAAAGGTTAAAGAGTGTGAGCCTGATTTTGACTGTGGTTTTAAGCCACGGAAACACTGCATAACGTAACAGTAACACCTCATTACTTGTTTTATCATTGTGAGCAATATCTGTTTTCGGTGGGTAACAGTTGTACAGGGCCTTGTCGTCAACCTCCATAAAAGATTTCCCACCATGTTCTCCCTGTCAGCACTGAGATTTGTGTCTGATCTCAGTGCAACCTACTAAGCATCTGAAGCAGCCCCAGAAGGCACAGTAACAACTGTTCAGTGTCCAAAATGATGCTTCAGTTGCATCTCAGTGGGCCAAAGCTATGCAACCTGCTGTGCTAAAAGCAAGCAGTGGCCTTGTCCGAAACCTCTGGGGCGTAGCATGGTTATCAGTAACCAAGTGCTTTGAGCAGCGACTGCTGCTGGAGTGGTGTAACAGGATGTTTTGTTGTTGCTCGTCAGTCTGGAAAAGCAGCACCAAAAAAAATCACAAAATAATTCAGGTTGACTATCTCTAAGTCTTGAAAGGTGACCAGGGAGCAAGGGAAATACTAGGGGTAAGAACTTGCCTGGGATGTAGGTTGTTTGGATGTGTGACTGCAGAACTTCACTGCTCACTTGGGACTGCATAGTAAATTGATGCTTGCTCGTATTTGAGTTGCACCAAGGCACTAGGAAATTATTCCCACTGATTAACCAGTCCACAGTTGGTGATATGAACTTTGTGGATCACTGCATGCCTGCAATGCATTTGTCTGGGAAGCACAGTCCTCTTCCTATGCATGGTTTCCTATCCATCTCATCAAACTGAATGGAAAGTCTTTCAAAGGCCCCTTTTAAAGTGTTCCTACATAGTGCCAGCATTTTCTGTCTTTCTGAGTCAAATCCCATTCATAGCTTCTCTTCCAGTGTGTGTCTCATACATAAAAATAAACATTACATGGTATGTAATATGCTTCTAGGACCCTATTCCAGAATTCTTTTGTTTGCCTGTGATGCATACTGGAATTTTCTTTCCGGATGAGGTCCGGAGGTCTAGTGACTCAGAGGCATAGCTTTTTACTCACTGGTGATACCAGATACAGTTGGCCTGGTAACAGCAGATGCTGCAACTGCATCAGCAGTTCATCTGTCTAGGAACTGATGAAAGCAATGCAGCGTTCATAAAAATGAAATCCCAGGCCTTTTAAACTTTTACACCACAGCACCCTGTGTGCAAATGAACACTGAGAACAGGCAGTGCCAGGGCCACAGGCAGCATCAATATTCCCAGAAGGTGTGCATTTCTGGTGTCTTAACTGGCAGTAAAACTAGACAGAGCAGTTGGGCATTGACTTACTGCTCTGTCTGGAGTTTTCAGAAGTCAAGGAAGATGGTTGTATGCACGTTCTCGCTTCTCCTGAAACATTAAATTGTATACTTCATGCAGATAAATAAGCTATGTTCTTGTATGCATGTTAGGCTGAAGCAAGGGAAGAATGGAACCAAATTAATTTGTGACGGTGATGAAGATTGTAGATTTTTCATTCTGAGATCCATGAGGGAATGGAATTTAGTTGTCCTGGCTGTGATAAAAGCATTCCAGAGTCTGAAGAGAGCAGAAAGAGGCTTTTGTAACAGAAACTGGCTGACAGCATCTAAAAATGTCCTATTATCAGGTTATGTAATAATATATTTATTATAAATATGCAGAATTATATTTGCCTGTATACACATGTGCAGTTACTGAAGTAATGAGGATCATGCACAGATTTCCAAATATGACAGTTAGGCCTCTATTAAAATGTTTCTCTGACACTATACAGCTCTGGGAGGATTCTTTTGTCTGATGATCCTTATGGGGTGTACATAAATGGAGTGATACTGAGAAAAATGATTGTTCCTGCACTCTGTGGATACATAAGCCTTGCAACAGAGTCCCTGCAGATTTTACTCTATAGAAAGAATAAATAATGCTAGTTCTGTAGGAGGGATATTGGAATATTTATCAGAGTGGGGTGTGTGTGTCAAGGAAGGGCTTTCTATCCTAATTGCCTTCCAGTAATCTGACTTTCAAATCTCTCTTCCTTTGGATTTTTATCTTACATGTTTCCTTCTCCCTTGTGCTGACTGAAAGGTCCCTTGTTTCCAGGGTGAGTTAATACTACTCCTAAATCAGTCAGTTGATACTGACAGAGGAATAAGACTGCTGAGAAACAGAGTGGTAGCATATTTTATTCTTTTGAGGGTAAAGGAGGAGGGATTACAGGGGGAGGAATTAGGTGGCTGAAAGAAAAACTTGGGAAAATCAGATTGCTGAAAAAAACCTTGATGAAAGCTAAAACACTGTTGTTGGGATTACGCCCAGAAAGGCAAATGAGAATGCAGAAGACAAACACTGAGCTCAATATCTGAAATGAAAGAATGGGAGAAGGGTTTGGCACGGGGTCAGGGAGATGTTGACTTGGCCAAGAGAAGGTATGTAGAAGTGGCTGTAAACTGGGTAGTGCCATTGAACGAGCAGGGCGAAGGCAAACAGAGTCTGAACCAGAGGTATCAGAAAGAATTGCACAGAACTTGTGTGAGGGAAATTAAGTAGCATGGGCTAGGAAGAAAGTGCTTCACATTAGAGCAATATAGCTAATAATTTGGGGTGACTGCAGCTACATAGTTGTGAGTAATTTGGTAGTAAAAGCATAGATATGATTGGCTAATAGTTCTGATTCTTGGTCTGCCAGCAGCAAGGAATTACTTCTTAAAAGAGGGTGAAGTTAAGAGATGAGACTGTAACTTGGACATAGGGTCAGGCAGGGAGTGTGTGTAGAAAATTATAAAACTTGTCTAAATGACAAGGGAGGATTAACCCATGCATCTTGCCTGAGTTGGATTCACTATATGATTTATTAGACTAGCTCCTGTTTCTAGCAGAGCCTTGGATGTCTTGTGTAAAAGCAGTTGTCAGTTAACTGAAGTGAAAATTATGCTCTTAAATTGGAGCTTTCTCCTCAGTGCCTTCTCAGTTGGCCTTGGAAAGTCACCTGAGGGGTGGAAATTAACTTGCTGATCAGGGTTGACATTCCTGCTGTTGTGAAATCTCCACTTCTAGGATATTCCTCCACTCCTGCAGAAAACCCATACAATGCACTTGCTAGCTGGGGTGATAATTGGAAATAGCTTACATGAGGATACAGGAGGGACAACAGGAAGAAATTCGACAGAGCATGAGCAGGGAAACATAGAGGATGGGAGCATGGAGTGCTGTGTTCAAGTCAGCAGGGGCTGTGTGAAACTAGGGGATGGTTTGGGACCCAGACCCAGGCATTATGTAGATTTGGTGGGATACAGTGTGTGTGGAGGCAAATTAGATCACATCACAATAATTTTTTACCTTTTTTTTTCTCTGCCTGCCCACTCTTCACTACCCCAAATGTCTCAGTGCCCAAATGTGATGCCCTACCTTCTCAGTTGTATAACTGTATGCACAAATTGCCCTACAGGTGCAGCTGCACAGCAAACCCTGTTTTTACAGTGTCATTCACCATGTAACCCTGCATTTACCTTCTTCTCTCAAGCAGAATTAATCCTGCTGCATCTTGCAAATATTCTTTTTTTCCTCAGCATATTGCCCTTCTTCCCATTAACCACCTTTGTCCTGCTATATGTGGATCCCATCAGCTGCAGTAGGCCATATTTTGTGAAAATGTGGTATTTTATATATTTCCAAGACAATGTATTTTGCTTGTTTCCATCACACTTGTAAATTCTTGTCTGTATGATCACAGTTATTTCTCTTAATGTCAGTATCCATTCAGACTTCCTAAATACAAAATTAATTAAGACTGTAACTAATGATGGCCCCAACCTTGACATAGTCATTGGACATAGTTGGGTAAGGGGAGAAAAGGTCCATATATGGAATTTTGCTGCAGTAAAAAGTGTGTTCTGGGGCTTTTTTTTCTGCTTCCTTTACTTCTCTTCAGTATTGGACTTAGAGCTAAGTATATGGTTTTAAGTGGCTCAATTGATGTGGTGTGGAGTGACAGTGCTCACAGCCCCTGAAGAAATAATTTCCCTGAGTTGCCTTGCTGAGAGGAAGATGTTATCCTCTTTAAGATGGTTATTCAAAAGTACTGAGATTCTCTGAATAGACAAACAGTAGCAGTTAAAGAAGGTTATAAAGCTGGATGTGCTATATGGCTTCAGGAAGTTAATACTCCTAGATATTAGAGGCCTGATCTTTCTGATGTATTATCTGTGCCACTTTTCATATCAGGAATACAGCACAGCAAGACAGTCTTTTTTACAAGAGAGCACATAGGATGTCTGCTTCATGTTCATTATTTTTTTCCCTGTGCTGCCGTGTCTGTTTGATGTGTCTGTGGGTTTTTTATTTGCAGGGCAGCCGGATGAAACGGCAGGTTGATGTCTGGGGGAGCTGGGGTGAATGGGGCGAGTGCAGTCGGAGCTGTGGCGGTGGAGTCAGCGTTCGGCAGCGGCGCTGCTATTCCCAAAGGTGAGGGCTAACCTCCTTTGTTCTTCTTTTCTTTAAATGTGTTGTACTGTTACTAAACTCCTGCAGTTATGTCCCAATATACATCCAGAAAAAAAATGACCTAATGTTTGATCCCAGGGGAATGAGTCCACTTTGAGATGAACCTCAGTTTCAGTCTTGTCACTGTTTTGAATAATGCCCTCTTCAACACATGCTTGCTTTGGCTTCTTTGATAGAGCACAGCAGTTTCTCTGGGAGATCTGAGGCTGTACAATCAGGGGATTGGCATGGTAGCAACTGTCCAATCAGGTCTAGTGTGGCAAGCCCTGGGGGAGACAGAGAACAGTCCAGAGCAGTTGGTTTCTCTCCCAAGAGCCAGTGACAGTGACGAGGTTTTCCCAGGCTTGTGATTCCCAGGAAGGTAAATTGCCCCAGAAGAAAGAGAGAGTGAATTTGGCTCCAGCAGCATTAGCACTGTGCCATCTCATTTGCAGCTGGGTTAGCTGCACCCTGGTGAGGATGATGACTGGTAGTGCACCTGTTGGGATGATGGACCTTAGAGACCCTGTTGTGGGTGAAAACAAAGCAAGGAGGAAAAAAAACAAAAACCAGACTCAATAATATCCTGAGAAAAACAGCCTCTCGCTGTTTCGAGAAATGAGAGAAAGTTTTGTAATAGAAGAAACCAGAGTTATGAAGCACTGCTGCTTCCCACACAAAATAAAGAAAGGTCTCTTTTGAAGGCTGCCCATTATGGTTTATACCTGCCAGAATCCCTGGAGGCCTGTGTCTCCATTTTAGGAATACTGAAGTGTTAGACATTGATTGGCTTTTCAGATAAATTTCCTCCATAATTGTTACTCTCCATAATTCTCAGCTGGAGTCATTGCACTGAAATAAGAGTGTTGCATGTTTTCCATTGGCATGTTTAGGTCTTCCTATTAATGGGCCTATTGTGCACAAAAAAAAGCAAGAGAGATGATGCACAAAGATATTCTGAATTGACCCCTACCCTCCTACTGCTCATAACATGTTTCTCTTTCTTGTATGGACTCCTCAGCTTGGCTGGTGAATGATGGACTAAAAGCTCTGCCTGCATTATTTAGTTGAAACGTGACCTTGAAGATCTGTGCTGCAGTAATTCACAGTGTGTGTCTCATTCATGCCAGAACACAAACCATAGCAGAAAATAGCACTAGAAAATACCAGCTTGCTTTAGTGATGAAGAAGTACATTTTAGTTATTTTGATGTTTCAGGGAACTCTGTGAGGGTGATATGCTCAGTGTGAAGGTGATTTGTAATGTCTGCCATGAGATGACTTTTTGCTTGTGTAGTCTTCAGAGAGCTTCATGTAGTTTTTCTGTCTTTCAGGACAGAAGGTCCTTCCAGTTGTATTGGACCAGCACGAAGCTATCGGTCATGTAATGTTCAGGTATAGTGCTCTGGCTTTGGTTTTTCTTGCCTGTTCTCCTTTTCCCCAGACAAACATCATTCTTGATCACATCAGAAATAAGATGTGATTATTAATTTCTGTTTCTCTGGTGTCACTGGTGGATGCAGTTCATGAACAGTACCCCTTCAAAAGTATACTGAAATTATGCCCCAATTTTATATGGAAGCAATAAGAATAAATGCTACATTTTTATTGTATGCTTAATTTTCCTCCTTTTTTATAATAGTCCAATACAAACATTTTCTCTTCCAAACAGAGCTGCCCAGAAGGCTCACGGGATTTCCGGGCAGAGCAGTGTGCAGAGTTTGATGCAACAGAATTCCAAGGACAGAAATACAAGTGGCTTCCTTATTATGGGGGTAATGATAAACATGTAGGGTTACATGTCATGCCTACCTATCAGCAGTATTTTTTGAAGTGACTGTAATGTTTTTTACTGTAGTATCCTCACAGGGTACTTTCTTCATTGGAGTGGAGGGCAGGGCTTGGCGCAGAAAAAAAATCTTTTTGTCAGCAGCAAACATTGCTGTCACAAAGACACTGGATGCACAGACCAAGAGACAGCATTGCAGCTATACATACTTGTCTCTTGTAACAGCCATTCCTTCAGCAACATTGCTCTAGGAAATCTGGAAGTGGTTGCAGCTAGGTTCTGAAGCATTAGAGGAGCAGAAGTTCTGCTATACTTTTCAATATTGGCAAAAGAATACTAGCAGGGCACAGGAGAAGCAAATGCATATCATTAATGAGTGCTTCAGAAAATATGACATCTCTCTAATTGGCCCATGCTTTCTTGAGGAACCAGCTCAGAAGGCAGGTGTGGGAACCAAGAGTCCTTCTTCTGGGCTTTGATATGGTATCATCCACAGTTTGTTGACAGATTATGAGGGATTTTAAGATGGATTTAAAAGGGAGTTTTGTTGATTGTTAAAATAACTGTTCTGTATCAGCATTTTTCTGTATCAGTACTTGTTCTCATTCTAGAAAGCCTTGTACTCCAAGGCAAGGAGTATAAAAGCAGTCCTACTCAAGAATAACCAAATATCCACCTAGACCAATGTCCCCTGAGGAAACATTTGCATACAGTGAGACTTTATCAGGGTATTTTCCAGCCTCCAGCAGTTTGTGACCCAGAAATTTGTTCAATATCTGCCACTTAATATCAGTCCACCCCTCTGTTTCTGCTCCTGTGATTTAAAACTAGGCTCCCGATGCAGTATCAAGCTATTATATAATGGTTCTTTTTTCTCTTCTGCCAGCACCTAATAAGTGTGAGTTAAACTGTATTCCCAAGGGAGAAAACTTCTACTACAGGCACAGGGAAGCAGTGGTAGATGGGACTACCTGTGAACCTGGCAAGCGGGATATTTGTGTAGAGGGAGTTTGTCAGGTTAGTCATCTTATTGCTTCCTTCATTCATCCTTAGGTCTGTCAGTCTTTCTGATGTCTCCCTTTGTTCTACTTGACCTTTCATAAAAGCATCAGGAAAGGTGAATCATTCAGTTTCAAGGTGCTGAGGAGCATGTGCACAGCATTTATCTGTTTCTGGATGTGAAATAGTAGATATCAGCTCTGTCCTTTCTCTGTCAGCTCCTCCTCTGCTCTATCCTGACTTCCCAGGCTCCCTAGATTCAGGCTTTCTCATTAGATCTATTCAGCATTTGGACATTTTTTTCTTTGCTCTGTCATTACAGTTTATTGCTATTAATGCTCCTCTGCTCTGACAGGCCGTTGGCTGTGATAATATGCTGGACTCTGCCAAGAAGGAGGACAAGTGCCTGCAGTGTGGAGGAGATGGCAGCACCTGCTATGGTGTGAAGGGTACTTTTGATGTGGCCAGCCTCCCCAAAGGTACAGATGATCCTAGGTAGTTTGGGCAGGTGAGGAGAGAGTTAAACCAAAAATCAACTGCTACAAGGGCTGGTGGGGGCACCGCCTGATTGTTGTAGGCATGCTTGGATGCTCACTTGAAATGTCTGTATGGTGTATGGCCTTAGCATTAGAAAATGTATTGTTGGCCTTATCTGCGAATCACTTTGTTAATCTGTGTCCACACTGAAGCACTTGCCATAATGCTGATGTCTTTCCCTGCTCCCTCTCCAACAGATGTTATAAATGCACCCTAAGAATGTAGTTATGTCCTGCCTTTGTCAGGCTGTCCAGTGTCTTGGTAGCCCCACCAAGACTTGTGCAGGGCTAGAAATGGGACTGCATTGTCTGCATTTGGCCAGTTTTGAAAAATATCAAGATAACAACAGGTGGTCACATCTCTCTGTGCTGTGCTCCAATATGATTCTTGCTGAAATGCAAAAGATTTTAAAATATAGAGAATGGACTTTGCACTGACCCCTGTACTTACTTTTCTGAGGTATAACTGGAATTTTTTACACATGGACTGCTCTGTGGATAATGTAGGGTGAGGCTATTCAAAATGCCATTAAAGTGACAATGGAAATGCTTCAAGTGACCATCAAAAAGCTTATGCAGTTGTTCAGGCACAAATGAAACCATGAGCATCTTTGGCACAGAAGAGTGGCTGTGTGGCATACACAGTCGAATACTGAATAAACCCCTTTTTTTTTTCAGGTTACAATCAAATCTTTGTCATCCCTGTGGGAGCGACAAGCATCCAAATTAAGGAGGTTATGCCCAGCAGGAACTTCTTAGGTAAGACTGCTGTCAGAATCTGTTTGTCAGTCCATTTGGATTCCAGCCACTATGTTAAAATCTGGTTTTCAGGTGTGGGTTTTGGGATCTTTACCTTGAGGGCTTGATATGACAGAGGGAAAAAATCTCTGAATATCAGGATCTGAATATTGATTATCCTTGAATTGTGAGTGATGTACAGCTCTGGGCTTCACATTTACCTCCTTTTCTCTCCTATGGAGATCTTGCTGTTGGGTGCGGAATAAAAATACCCAAATCACATTGAGATTTCCTGCCTGTAACTTACAGGGAGACTGATTGATATAGCAAAATTTGCCTATGAGTTCTATTGTTTGGTGAATGCAAACCCTACCTATTCTTGTCATCCAAACGTTTTGAGTGGGCTTCTTTTCCCCATAGATTTCTTTTGGTTGTTTGTACAACCCCAGGCTCTGGCCATTCTGCAGAGGGTGAAAAAGAAGTGTCATTGCCTAGCTTTCTGGGCAGAGCTGAGGAAACTCCAGTGGAGAAAGCAAATACATTTTTGCTTTCTGAGTCTTCCATCATTCAGTGCTTTGGACAAATCAGTCTGGTAATATTTTCCTTTGTAGAAAACTGGATGCAGCACCCATCTTGTTTTCTGAATAGACTATCTGAAGAACCAGATAGTGGTATAAAGGCAGTGGAGTGTGAGTTCCACATCTTAATGGCAAGCAGGACAAAGGCTGACATCAGCTGTGCCCCAGCAACTAACAGTGGAGAACGCAGAAGCAGGGCAGGAATATGCTGGAGGCATTTGGCTGTGCAGCAAAAAAGTGCTTGATCTGCAGCAAAGCTGGCAAGAACCACTGTCTGAATTTGGAGCAGCTTCTGGTAAAAGAGTCATACGGGAGGGACAGGGTTGTTGGAGGATGATGGTCACCCTCTTTTGCTTGTGACATAGTATTGCGTGGAAACAGGAATGATCCTGTGGAGTCCTTATGATCCTCTTTCTCTGGCGTGTGGGTTTGTCCAGCTGTCAAGAACGTGCGAGGGGAGTATTACCTGAACGGGCACTGGACAATTGACTTCAGCCGGGCGCTGCAGGTGGCCAGCACGGTTCTGCACTATGACCGTGGCTCCGAGGGAGATGTGGCCCCCGAGCTCCTCCACGCCCGGGGTCCCACCACAGAACCTCTCGTCATTGAGGTAAGCAGCTGTGCCTGCCCCACTGACACTCTGCTCTTGCTTTGCATAGTGGGAGTGCACTGGTGGATACCACAAGGAAAAAGCTGGAGGAGTGATGGGGCCCCCGGGAATCTTACAAGGCTGTAGGGCCTCATGGTAGACCAAGGTGGGCTTCTTGCAGAAATAGCACTACTTGCTGCTCTGGCTCTACTGACCAGAAATGAGCAGTGCAAGGCTTGATGTTGGTTTCCTGCCTGTTCCTTTGGTCTCTGACTTTAAGGGAGGCAAGAGTCAGCACCAAACAGTATTGGGGCAGGGACAGGCTCCAGGACACTGCTTGTTATATTGTGCTATAGGGCAGGAAAGGTACTTGATGTTACAGGAGCAGCTGGATCTTCTAAAGCCGAGAGGGATGAATTCAGCCTTCTCTGAAAAATAATGCTCTCCAGAGTATAAGAGAAGGCAAGGAGAAAATACAATGCAGAGAATTAGTGCTTCTTGAATGGGAGAGTGCAGGTCAGCTCAAACCCTCAGACATGATGGGCAAATGCTGTGAAGAGGAAAAATGTTATTTCCCTGACTTCCTCCCATGCTTTCACAGCTTATCAGCCAGGAGCCAAACACGGGGGTACAGTATGAGTATTACCTGCCCCGGCAAGGACAGGCCTCGGGTTACAGCTGGAGCTACAGTTCCTGGAGCGAGTGCAGCTCTGAATGTGGAGGAGGTAAGGGGAGAGGACCTGGTCTCTGGTGGCTAGTGTGGGGTTTATATCCACACCCTTCAGGCAGTGTGACAGTGTGTTGCCCTTTGCAACTGCTTCCCAGCAGTCTCCTGCTGGAAGGCAGCATAGGTATCTGCAGGGGGCTGCTAAGGTTTTGTCAAGGGAGCACCATGCATGGAGTCAAAATAGGATTGTGTCCCACGCCTTGTTGTCTTATTTTCCATTCCCTAGTCCTCAGACTTATTACTAGGACATGTTAAGAATCTTCACAGATAGCCTTTGTTTTGTTTTACTTTAGCTCTTCATAGTCTTTTAAACCCCCTGAGAGGTCATCTCCAAATAGACCTGGCCTACATTAGTGAATCACATCATTCTCCTCTACCACAGCCTGGAAGATTCCATCTTTCCAAGAGGACTGTCAGGTCTCCTGGGGTGTCATATCATGTTCAGTTTGCAGATTCTTTCATGAGCAACATTATTAAACCAAAAAACTCCAATCAAGCGAACAAAAAAAACCCCTCCAGCTGATTAGTATATAGAGTTCTTACCAGCCTCTTCTGGGCTTCTGTGCTGATGGCCATTTTGGTGGCTTTTGCCATATTGTGGCTGTAGGTGCTGTCTTTGCCTGGGCACTCATACCCTGTAGGAAGCATGAAGAGTTGCAAGTTTTACTCCCATATCCAGCCTTCACAAGACTGACCTTTTAAGTCTAACAGAAGACGCCCCAATTCTGCTGTACACTGCACACATCTTTCAGGGCTCCTTCATGAGCAACTTTAGGGTATAGCACTTCCCATGTGAGTTTCAATCCATAATATAACAGGAAAATTCCCCTCAGCTACACAGGATTATAGTGTCTGCCTTGCTCTTCCAGTAGACTCCTATACTGTGGGGAGGCATCATTTGTCCATATAGTGAGAGACAGAGAACTGCACCTGGCTCTTTTCCAGAATGGCTGGGACAGGTGTGGATTCTACATGACTTTAGAAACTTGTCTTGCCAGCCCCAGTGCATTGCAAACCTAGTCCTGCGTAGCTTGTGTTGATCAGATACTCTCTTGCTTGTCCTCTAGGTTTCCAGTCCCGCCTGGTGTTTTGTACCATAGACAATGAAATTTATCCAGACTATATGTGCAGGAATAAACCACAACCAGACAACAACCGGACATGTGGTCATCAACCTTGTCCCCAGACAAAACGGTATGATTTATTTCCTTCTTCCAGACTCTGACTTCTTCCTGAGGTGCTTTTGGAACCAAGAAAAAGAATTACCCTCTCACTTCTGCCCTCTGGCATGGGTATCTCCAAGGAAGTGTTTCACTTCTTAGAGAAAGCCCAAGACAAAGAGTGGGGAAGAAAACACTGTGATGACCATTTCTTGGTGCACTAGGAAAGGGCTTAATACATCCTGTCTTCATTTTATAGACCAATTAAATTTACCTTCCAAAATAGGATTGTGGGAGACAGTCTTCTAGCCCATGTAGGAGGTAAGAAACAGATTCTCTGGTTTTTGTTCTTTTGAGCTGGAGTCTATGAAGACAGAGTAGAAGGTCAGAGCTGGTGTCATTTTATGTCATTTCCACATTCCCAGTGTCCTTGCTCTTAGAAAGGGATGAATCCTGGAGGCTTTTCATTTTCCAGCATTTTCAAACCCTTTCATCCAGACATTTCCACCTTGTCACTTGCTGGCATATCCCTACAGTTGGCCTCACTTGGCTCTTAATGGGCATCCAGAGATATAACCAGAGCCTTAGCTGTGTATCTCTCTGTGGAGTCCTCTGAGAGTGCTGATGTGCATGACAGGGCACCTGGGAGCATTTCTGAATTACATGTTAGCCTGTAGCTACTTGTTTTAAGTTCTTTAAATCCTTTGTTCTGTGTATAAAGGACTTCTTACATCTACCTGCCGCAAGCCTGGAGTCACAGTGGCGCACGGAGCTCTCAGATGAAGAGGTAACAAGGAGAAGGAAGTTAGAGAAAGCACAGGAAGGCAGCTGCTCTCTTCTGCTCTCCACCTAGCTGCCCACTGAAGTCCATGGGGAATTTCCTCTTTGGCACTGCTGGTAGCAGTGGATGTTGCTTTGCTTTTGGTTCTTGCCAGTGAAAATGATGGTGGAGGGTGCTGGCTGGCAGCTTTGCTTAGGTGGCTGCACTTGCCTCTGATAACTCGATTCTTAGGGGACTGAGAAGGGGACAGTTTCTTCATAGCTTCTGTCTGCTTATCATTGTGTTTTCTCTGGAATCAGGGTAAAGAAGTTCTGGAAGATTTTTTTAAATTTGCTTATCAAGATAAATTCAAGAACTTAAATGAAAAGAGAGCATGACAGATGGGGCAATTGAAACATTAGGCAGGATGCCAGCATGCCATAGCAAAAGGCTGAATTTCTTAAAAGTTCTTCTTTCTTTGTCATGGGCCCTATAGCAGGCAGAAAAGAGCCTGGAAGGTGTGATGAGTACAAGGATGTGACAGATACAATAATGTACACTGAGATATGAGAAGTCCAAAGCATCAAAAGCAAAACAGTGGTCCCCCAGCAAGCTGCTAATAGCTTAGGACTTGCAATTTATGCCCTCTGATGAGGGTCCCAGCCTTATGGTTGACCTTGTCTTACATAAGGAGTGAAACAAGTGTCGGAGAGGTCTTGACTCACAATTGAAGGAAGCTGTAGGTGAGCTCACCTGTTTGACACAACCTTTCTAAAACTGCTTTACAGGAGGCAGAATTTGCTTTACAGGAGGCAGAATACAGTGGCGGGGGGAGGGGGGTTATTCCCTTTGGAGCTTTTGAAAAAACATGATCAATTCATTTGTTATAAGGCCTTCTACCACACCATTGTAACTCGCTTCTACTGGTTGTATTTGTTCCCTTTCCAAAGGAAATATTTTATAGTGAAAGCCATTCAGTTTGGGGCTGATATTTGCATCTTTAGCAATAAAGAAGGGTGTCTTTAGGACCTGACCATGGCAGAGTCTACTGTGGAATTCCTGTTAGGATATGAATGTGAATTGGTTGGCTGAAACTCAGTTTAGGGGTGGCAAGGGCCAGACTAGGGAAGTAGCTGGAATGCTGGGGGAGAAAACATGAACTGCCTTCACTCCTGTGGCTTACCTGACTGCCAGGGGAGAGAGCAGCTGGCAAGCAGATCACCATGATGCTCCCCCTCCATGACCAGTGCCTTTTGACTGCACAACACACTGGTGCTGGGGATGCAACATCATATTGTCCCTGAAGCCAGGCCATGCAAGCTGTACTTCCAGCTACCTGGCCAGCTCTGAGAAGCTAGAGTGGCCATGGGCAGACATTTTAGCATCCAAACAGATTTTTTTGTTTTGTGGACATTCCTCCTTCTGTTAGAAAGGGTGTATCACTTCTGCAGCAGCTTCAGCAACCAAATACAGGCCAAAATCGATTTACTTTTTTGTTGGCTTTTTTGTGTCTGTGCTGCTGTTAGAGAATTTGACTGATTGAGGGAACAAACCAGCTTTCTACTGGCTGTCAGTGAAAAGTTAACAAGCACTTCTGAGAGTGTCTGGCATGGCTTGCAGGCAGAGTGAGGGCTTGGCTTGGTTTTACTGTTTCTGATAATGTCTGGAGTGTAATGTGTGGGTTAGGCTGGTTTGGGTTGCTTTTCTTTTAGCTGATTTGGACTGTTTTCTTTGGGGTTTTTCTTTCTTTTTCTTTCATGTTCTATTCCAGGCATGACATTTTTGCAGACATCAGGAAACCAAAAGCCACAGAGAGATCTTCCTGCTCTAGGAGAGCTCTGCACTTCCAGAGAAACAAGTGTTTTGTAGCTGGAGCTATGTCTCTGGAGTGGGACTCCTGTTCTGCATTGCCAATTCAGCTGGGCACGCTTGGTCAAATGGGAACTGGCCTCTGATTCTGTTCTGCAAAGGGACATCATCCCTGTTCGATTTCTACAAGGACGTGGCACTGACTCCTCTGTGCCTCCAGGCAGTTTAGCTGGGCTTACATATTTTTTGCTTGATTCTTTGACCTGCAGGTGGAAAACGGGAGAGTGGGGATCCTGCTCAGCGACCTGTGGCAGGGGCAGCCAGAGCCGCTCAGTGTACTGTGTGGCGTTCGACGGCCAGAGCTGGCAGGGGGTGGTGGAGGACGCCGAGTGCATGGCCTTCGCCCAGCAGCCGCGCCGCACTCAGCCCTGCAACCTCAGGCCCTGTGCCAGCTGGAGCACGGGGCCCTGGTCAGAGGTCAGTGCCCCTGGGCAGGTAACAGCCTATTGGCACCTACTGGAGGAGGATTTGCCAAAGCTTGGGCATAAAGAGCCAGGCTCCTTTTCTGGGACTACAAAAAGCATGTGTCCCTGGATAGGTGGCGTGCAGAGGTATAGAACTTGTCCCTGCAGTTCTCCAATGCCCTCCTATGAATACATCCCTGTTCCTCAAAACTGTAGGTGCCCCTACACCTCTGCTCCTCTCATTGCATGTTCTCTCTTCTCTGGTTTGCCAGTCCTTTTCCCACTGCTGTGTTTTTATCGGACCCTCCAGACCTAGCACTGGCTGGGTTTCTGAGCCAGGCCTGGTGAAGGTGGAGGGTGGGCAGGAGAGCTGCTGTCCATCAGCTGAGGATGTGCAGTAACACACCCTCCTCTGTGAAACAGGAGCTCAAGGCTCCTGCCTGTGCTGGTTATTTCCATGCATTTTCCTGCCTCGGCATCACCACCCCAGGACAGCAGTACCACTGATACAACAGCAAGATACTCTTGAAACACTGCAGGCCTACTGTTTGCTGTGTGTTGGCACAGGGCTTCTCCAAGCACAGCCACGTGGTGCATTTTTGATGCCTGTGTGCATTTATACCTGCAGGAGTGGAAACGGTTCCAACTGTGTGTGCTCAGTGCAGCCAGCCAAGCTTTTAGAAGGCATCTTACATTCCAAGGGCTTAGAAAGTAAAGGGAATGTCTACTCAGTGCCTAAAGCATAAGTGAATTTTCCTCTCTTAAAAGAAGTACATGTATGCTTGCAACATTTGACTTGTAATCTTGTGGTTGTACTTAGGCTGTCTGAGTTGGGCAACAGCAAAAAATGCAACTTTGAGGCATGATAACCTAGACTGGAAAGTCCTTCCGCCCCTTCCCCTCCTTCCCCTTGTGAGATGCAAGGTGTGACTTTACGGTCGTGGAGTAAGAGCACTGTTTGGGGAAGACACCAAGAGTCATGTTCTTACAAACTGATTCCTAAGTGATTCATTCTGGGGCTCTCAGAAGCAAATGTATTTTGTGTACTCTGAGTTAAAAGGTTACTCGAGTAAATGAATGGCTGAAACTCAGCTGGGAAGCTCATCTGAAGTAATTCAGACTGTCCCCAAGTAAATGCTCTCTGTAAGACACCTTGGTAATTCATGTAGAAGTAGGCTGGATTCCAGGAAACACCAATGAGAATTTAAGAGGGCATTGAAAATGTCACAAACCAGTTACTGGTATAGAAGTTGTGTCACGGCTCCACAGTGTAAAAATGGAGCACAAAACCTTTAGGCAAAAGACATGAGCAATACAAGAACCTAACCTTTTACCTTCCCTAGAATTCTTTACTTTGCACTGATTTTAATCAGGTGTAAATAACATGATTTTCCAGGTATTTTCTGCCATTTAGTGTTCTCAATGTATTCTGCAGTGTTGATGTTTTTTTCAAATTCACTCTCCATGTCTCCTTTGGGGATAAATCAAGAGTAATTATACAACTAGGCCAAAATCATCCAGTGAGCTCCAGATCTCCAAGACCTATGTCTATGCTCCTATGACTTATTTTCTCCTCTACAGCATAAACAGCTCTGCTAAATCCCACCCCAAAAGATGATTTTAATGATATCTGGTTGTTTCAGGCAATCTCAAAATGTTGCTCTGCCCCAATGGTAGGGAGCACAGCCTGGAACTACAAGGGGAAACCAGGTGCTTCTTTGTAATTGTTGGGCTCCTTTCTGCAGTGCTCAGCCAGCTGTGGGGAAGGAGTCCAGACCCGGACTGTCACCTGCAGGACGCAGCAGGGCTCTCAGGCTCAGGACTTCGCTTGTCTAATGGAGCCAAAGCCATCGGCCACCCAGCCCTGCCTTAAGGAGAACTGCATCCAGGAAATTGGCTGGCACGTTGGAGACTGGGGTCTGGTGAGCACCTCACTCTCGTGGCTCGGAAACTACTGATTGTGTTGCTGTGCTCCTCACATAAAAGCTCTGATCCGTGCAGTCTGCACATTGGCTGAGGCTGGGAGCAAGTACTGCTTCATTACCAGCCCTTGGCTCACAGTTGTGTTGTAACTGGCACTAGTAATGCTCCAGTTAATCTGATGCCTGCTTTGTATGCAGCTGCTACAAAAATAAATCCTTCTGAGGGGGGATTATCATTTCAGTGACAGTGGCAAAATGCAGCCAATAAGCTGAAATGATCCACTCTTGCTGCTTATTCCCAATTCTTTGCTCCATCGCTGTGATCAGCAGAACAGCTCTCTGGCCAAGTATGGCTTAGAGCTCTAGGCTTCAGGACTGGAGCCTAGGTGATGTGCTTTACAGTACCTTTTTGTAATTATTCAGATAAACTGTGCTTCAGATGGATTAATCTTGTCTTTGTGGTGGAGGCCAGACTCTGTTCAACCTGGGAAAAGTGTTGGGGATAGAGATATGGATAGATCCAATATATCAGGTGACTTCCAAACATACTTTTTTCACTTCTGTGTTAGCCAGACTAGCTTGTTCTGAGCTAAAGCATGTTCTATCTGGTTTTTCATGAGACATGGGCCAAGTTTGAGTTACAGCTAAAGAAGTTTCATATCTTAATCTGATTCTTCCCTTGACTCTTATGTCAGAAGGGCTCCTATCTGCCTCTCTGAAATAGAGAGAAATAGCCTCCCAATGTTTATAGAGTTTGCCATGAGCCGGGTGGGTTACACAGGTACCTCATGCTGTCCCCTCCAAGATGCTGTTCATTGCTCCCTTTTCATTCACAGCTTCCAGTAAGACAAACTCCAGTTAGCTGCTTACAAGAAAGCCACCAGTTTGCTTTCCAATTGCCAATTGTTGTTCTTGAATGCATGGTTCAAAACTGACCCTTTACAGCTGGGGAATCCCCAGGGAATCGAGGTATCTTTAGGCCTTCAGGCTGAAATGATTCACTCCAGCTCCCTGACACACCGCTGTGGGTAACAGCAGCTCCTCTGGGTGTTACAGGCTGAGCATGGCTCAGAGCCTAATGCTTCAGGGCTGAGTGGAACATTTGGTAAAATGGTTCAAAGTGTGGTGTTCCAATTGCTCAGATGAATCCAACTGAAATATTGTTTGCTTTGTCTTGGTGGAGGAAGCTGTGCTAAGCCTGCAGCTAATCATGCAGGTGCTCCCTGCTTCTGGTCTGTGGGGTTTCTGCATTCAGCCTCTGCTGCCTGCTCATTGCCTTGTCTCTGTACCCAAGTGTTCCAAGAGCTGCGATTCGGGCATCCGGACACGCCAGGTCATCTGTGCTGACGGTGACTCCAAATTCTACAGTCCTGAGACATGCAAAGCTGTCCAGCCACAGAAACCAGCCACCCTGGGGAGCTGCAACACGCAGCCCTGCTACCTGCCACAGCGTGAGTGGTATTGCTGCACACCCAGCTTTTCCCAACATGCTTTTGTTTAGGAGTAGAAATTCCCAGCTTTGTACCACATTATGTTCTCAGCTTCTTGCCTGCCTGTTCCCATCCTCTCAGCCTGCCATGGTTATGTGCACAAAGCATCTTCAGAGTCCCAGTACCCATGTTGTTTGACATGTATGCAACAGGCTTGGGAACAACCTTGGTGTGTGTCCGTTTTGAATTCAGTATTCTGTGATGGCTCATACAGTGTGTGCTGCAGACTGATCCCAGGACTCCCAGTTCAGAAGGATGGTAACTTGGGCAGGCTCAGTATCTGAAGACTGTAGACAACTCTCATCCATCTGTGGACCAGCTATAAAGAAGTCACAACTCTTCAGAAGATTTTGCTTCTTGTCTGTGTATTCTTCATGTGAGAGCTGAAATGCTGACTTTCGTCTGTGTGCCCGTTGTAGGTCACTTGTCCTGACAATCCAATTGAATCCAATTGCTGCTTAGCAGCTGTTCCACAAGAGGGACATTTTCATCAGCTTTCATCTCCTGCTGCCTCCTGAATGTATTTGCAGTTATTAGAGCACAGGGCTGGACTAACTGTACCCAGGTTGTGTGTGTCTCTCTTTGCAGAGGTCCCCAGTATGCAGGACACTATGGGATATGATGTCACTCGCCAGTCCCTGCTGACACGTTACAACCCAAACAACCCTGCCTCAGGTTTGGATGAATTTTATTCATTTGGGGGTTTAATGATGGGAGACTCAGAATAGGGTATGGTAAGGGGAAGGATCATCCTTTTCTTCATTTCTCTCATTTTTTTCTTGGGCTTCTAGAAATTCAAGAAGCCAGAGACAAAATGTAGATTCTTTTACACCAATAGTGAGCAGTATTTTAATCTACCTGTGCAGAAGACTGTATAGTATATGGATCCCAAGTTCTGTCAGCATGACTTAAGTGCTGGCTGGGAGAAAGGAGGCCCAAAGCAGATCATAGGAACAAGAAACGATGATATGAAGGGACCACAGCAACATGACAGGTGGTTTCTCATGGGACAGCAGAAAGAATGGTCAGGGCAGTGAGCAAAGAACCTCACCCAGATCTGGAAGGGTGGGCCAGAAGAGGTGATAGAGGTGATAGATGATCACTCATAGAGGTGATGCAGAAAAGCCTGCCACATAGCTTTGAGCAGGTGAAAGAGAGCAGAGATGAGGAAAGCTGAACAGATTTTGATGCTGCATGCTTTAAGGAGTTCTCTCCCCAGATTCTGACGCTGAAAGGATGCTCCCTGGGAGCACCATGATCCATAGTACTTCTGGGAATCACCACATTCCGTCCACCAAGGACCATGGCATCAACTTGTTTCCTGTCCGCTGGGAGCCCCAGCCAGGCTCACCAGGTTCCCATCGGCTCAGCTTCTCTCAGGGCCCCAGTGCAGGGACCGGCTCCCAGGACTGCCAGCGGAGCCCACACGGCTGCTGTCCAGACGGGCACACTCCGGCGTCAGGCCCTCTGGGGAGAGGCTGCTCTTTGAGCACCTGCCACCGAAACAGGTAGCTGGGAGATAGGCCTGAGCAGGGAGGCATTGCCTTTCCTGGGGCCTTCCTGAAATGTGTAGCCTGTGCCTGTAGAGTGGGCAGGTCAGGTGTTACTGCAGCCCTTCTGTCTGCAGGTATGGGTGTTGCCCTGATGGAGTATCAGCTGCCCAGGGTCCAAACAACATGGGCTGCCCACAATATCACCGTGACATTCAAACGAGACAAAATCAGCTCACTGCCACCACTCCAGCAGTAAGTACAAAAGCTCTTTGCATTTTAGTTCATCAGATATGAAGATTCAGATTTGACCTTGCTGACTCTCATTGTGGATTTCTGTTGGGCTGCATGTCTGCCAGTAATGCTGGGGAACCAATACTCCTGCATCAAGCCCGTGGCCCACCTTGCTCCTGTTCAGTCTGGAGCATCTACCTGCAATCCACTATAAACAGGGAACAGAGCAGGTGGCAGGGAGATGTTATTGGAAAGTAGAAAGCCATCCTATGTAGAACTGATAGAATAATCCCTAGTAACCAAATTTTGGTTGGTCAGAAAATTGCTATCCAATTTCTAGGAAAAAAATGGGAAAAACATGGCTTCTATTAATTGCTTTTGTTTGTCAGCTCTGCAGATTAATTGAAGGCAGGGAGGTGATCCCTCCCATAGCTTGGGGTGCTTGTTGGTGTCAGCAATAAGAACTGGCCTGCTGCTGGGCTGTTTAGGTGTGTCTTGCGGAGAAGTGCAGCCCCGGCTCCATGGCTGACAGCCAAGTTTCCCACCCCGTCCCAGCACAAAAACCTCTAGGAGGCAAACAAACAAACAGTGGTGCCTCTAACAGCTGGCCTTGTGCAGCTGACAGCTTGGACACGGTGCCTTGCATGTGCTGCTGTCCTGGTGTATGATAATAACTGTTGGCTTTTCATTCCTGTCTCTAAGGTGAGCCAAGCCTTGTCCCAGCAGCACCCCTCGGGCGAGTGCCGTGGCTCTGTGTACGGCTGCTGTTTTGACAATGTCGCCTCAGCCTCGGGTCCTCGAGGGGAAGGATGTCTCAATAGGCCCAACTACCGTAAGTGAAGCTTTGGCTTCTTGGTTTAGAAACACAAAACCCAGTAGCATATGGAGGTTTCCTGTGTAGAGGCTCTGCTCTCCATAAAATGTAGCAAATTATGTCTTTGAAAAGAAATTCTCTCTGGTGGCTGGGGCAGCAGAAGCTTGGAAGGAGTGTAGAAGAGCAGCCAGAGGGTTCAGCTCTGTCAGCTGCCACAGAAATTCTTCTTGTCCTCTGCTGATAGTTGGACAGAAGTGTGTTTGAGTGATTTCTGTCAGTCTGTAGGACTGGGGAGCTGTTTGTCCGTGAGAAGACACACTGATACAGCCTGGCATGCTCCAAATTAGTTACCCAGGTTTAGGAGAAGTAAGGACCCCCCTGAAGAATCAGGGCACTGCTCAGCCTTCAGACAGTCCATGCACAGAGGTGGAATGAGAACTACATGGAGATAGAGGGGTTGCTCAGGGTTGTATGGATATCCTTAGCCAGCAAAATTCAATCCAGTGCCTGCTGTGCTATGAGGACATGAGAGCTGCTGGGCAAAACCATCTCTGCTCCTTTAGTGCCCAGCTGTACCCTCTGCAGGCATATTGCTACTGCAGTGCTTTGCCCTCCTGCTGCAGCACAGAGATTGCTTGGTGGCCATCCCTGCGAGGCTGCTTTGGGGAAGGGGAAAGCTTTCTGAATCCTCTCTGCTGAGCCACAGCTTGCCAAAGGACCCCTCAGTCAGAACCCTCCATCCAATGTTTGTCAGCATGTGGCTGTGATACCTGTGGCTCTGGGTTTGTAGTCACGTTGGGCCATGCTGCTCTTTATGTCAGTGTGTGTGTGGGTATTCTGTAATGCATGAGTCTTCTTCACAGCTGGGTCTAAGCCACTCGCTCTCTGGGCTGGAAATGCACAAATTGCAGCCATGTGCCCTTTGCAGGAGAAGAAGCCCCAGAGCCAGCCTCGCAGTGGCACAATTCTCTGAGCAAGGCTGTAAAGCATGTCTCTAGTATCTAGATTCAGAAATGTCTCTGAGGATGGTTCTTCTTCCATCAGAGACAAAACTGAGGCAAAAAGAAACATGTGAGCAGTTGTGCAGTTTCAAAGCAGAGGTGGGTGCAAAACCCAGGTGTCCTACTTTCCCACTTGCCCTCTGCCCACAGGGCCATCAGATAGATCATTTAGATAGGTGGCTTGAAGTACCTGGACCTTTGTGCTTTGTGACCCTCGCATCTCCCTCTGTTCTGCTCTTTTTGGTAGCATACCCTGTCATATGCCTGCTGCCCAGTGCCCACGGCCCCTGCACCAACTGGACCACTCGCTGGTACTTCGTGGGAGTTGTTGGCAAGTGCAACCGGTTTTGGTATGGTGGCTGTCAGGGCAATAAAAACA
This sequence comes from Climacteris rufus, assembly GCA_013398175.1. Classification (NCBI taxonomy): domain Eukaryota; kingdom Metazoa; phylum Chordata; class Aves; order Passeriformes; family Climacteridae; genus Climacteris; species Climacteris rufus. The sequence goes on along the minus strand of VZRZ01006846.1, from coordinate 117,783 downwards.
GCTTTGCCTCGGAGGAGGAGTGCATGAGAGTGTGCCACAGCTCTGTGGGGGTCAGTCGTCTGGAGCACCAGTCTTCTTCTGGCACAGGAGCCCTGCAACGCCAGGAGACTGGCTCCCATTCTCATACAGGGCATGCTCAGGGCCAGCAGCAATCACCCACAAGAGAGTCTGCAAGTCACAGCCAAGAAGGAAGAACCTATGGAGCTTCACACCCCAGGCAAGACAGCCACAGGCAGGACAGCTGGAGAAGGGACACGCTGCCAGAGTCCTTGCCAAGGACTGGTGTGCTGCAGAGCCAGCGCTGGGACACCCAGCAAAGCAGATTGGACAGCCTGAGCCAGCTGCGCTCCCGGGAAACAGCTGTGCCTGCGCCCTCGGAGAGGCAGAGCAGCAGTGGCCAGCAGATGCTGCCCAGGGAAGGCAAGCAGTGGCATAAAGCTTTCAGAGCAGATGTTTCCATGACAGAGGGATTTGGGCACCAGGAGTCTACAGACTTGTTCCCAGCACAGACTCTGCACAGGTGATGATTCCCACCACCCTCCAGCCCCATCCTGTCCTGCCAGCTCACTGTGAAGCATTAGTGCAGCTTCCTCTGGAGTGAAAATGTTGCCCCAGCTGGGATCAGCTAACTGGGAATACCATGTGATGGATTAGGTACACATGTGGCCCCTCAGTAAATCAAGTTTTTGTTACTCAGGCCCTGGAGTTACCTGCTGTCTCTTTCTTTGCACTTTTCCTGGTCTCTGACAGCGCTGAAGTATGGTGTGTGAAAAGACTGCAGGATCCTGGGGTCTTTGTCTGGGAGGCCTTCTTACACTGTAAATGAGAATCCATAGGCGTTTTTCCTGTTCTGACCAACGAGTTTATTTGACCCTCTGACTTCAGAGCCTTTATCTCAGCATTGCATGGACCAGCAGTGGGTTGTTCTGGGGAAGACTTTTAAGATGCAGAATCCTGAAAATCAGGAGTGTGTGGAGCTAGACCTAAACATGTCTGCATTGGATCTGTGTCTCTCTGCTGAGCTGAACCTCGTTCCTTCAGAACAGAGGGGTTCCAGGGCTCCCTTCCAGCAGGTACTGTAGCATTCAGTCTGTCCACAGCAGCCTTTGCCATGTAGGAGAGGGCTCCCCATGTTGCCTGGTGCATCTACTCAGAGCTGAATGGACAGCTGGTCCTGCTTTGCCTTGTGGTTGTAACTCATGCAGAGTCACATTAGAGGACACAGAGGAGAGGAGGGCAGCAGAAGTGCCAATGGAATCACTTTCTCTTTTAGAACAATCCTGGAGGAAGCTAAGCCCTCTCTTGTGACAGCAGTCGTGGGACAAAACATCCAGCTGGTCTGCAAGACAGGCATGTCCCCCCTCTCCAGAGTGGAGTGGATGAAGAACAGCCGACCGGTCTCCTCTGACAGGTGAGCTCAGCTCCCTTCATTGTAGAACAGATGGGCTTCTTGCTGGGCAGAGTGCCAAATATGCAATCCAAAACAGGACTGTCATGGTTTCACCCCATGCAGCCACTCGCTCACCCCTGGTGGGATGGGGGAGACAATCAGAAGGGTAAAAGTGACAAAAGCCATGGATTGAGATAAAGACAGTTTAATAGGTAAAACAAAAGCCATGAATGCAAGCAAGCAAAACAAAGAATTAATTCACCACTCCCCATGGGCAGGCAGGTGTTCAGCTGTCCCCAGGAGAGCAGGGCCCCATCACACATAACAGTGACTTGGGAAGACAAACACCATCACTGTGCACATCCCCCCTTCCCCCTCCTTCCCTCAGCTTTACATGCTGAGAATGATGCCATATGGTATGGAATATCCCTGTGGTCTGTCAGGGTCAGCTGTCCCAGCTGTGTCCCCTCCCATCTTCTTGTGCACCCACAGCCCACTGGCTGGTGGGTGGTGGGGTGGGGCGAGAAGCAGAAAAGGCCTTGACTTAGTGTGAACACTTCTCAGCAGTAATGAAAACATCAACACTGTTTTCAGCACAAATCCAAAACACAGCCACATACCAGCTACTGTGAAGAAAATTAACACTATACCAGCCACATACCAGCTTCTGTGAAGAGAATTAACACTATACCAGCCAAAACCAGCACATATTGTTCATCCTTTTTTTTTTTTTTTAGCAAATCAACAAGCCCATATATTGACCTAAGGGCATGAACTGTCCACCTGCTCTGTGCATAGCAGAGACAGATACAGACTACACCCCTAATGAGGTGTTAGCTAGAGTTATGGGACAGAGCAAGTGCTGTCCCATAACACCAGTGGAAGCTGACGTGTGGGTAGTGATGCAGAAAAATGTTGTTTCCCCTGGATTCATCTTGGGACAGCACTAAGTCAGTAGCTGGGGGTGAAACCTGTAGTCAAATAACCCAGAGTTCCTCTAGCTGGAAGTTTCTGGCACAATTTAAAAAAAAAAATAAAAACTTTAAAACTGTTTTTTTTCCTGGGAAGTCTGTTTCCACCAAGAGTGTGAAGTCAGTCAGTCCCTTTGTGTTATGAAAAGCCCAGTTATGCTTTTCTGTTTGCAGTTGACTGCTGGGACTCAAGCTCCTCCCTGGAAGGGCAATTTGCCTCTTCATGGGAGAGGGTTACGGAAAGCAGTTCCCTGTTTTCCCACCTCAGTTTTTCCTCTCTGTTCCCGACCTCCTTTCTGCCACAGTTATTTCCCCTGCCTGTGACCCCTCTGTGGTCAGCAGGGTTTTGTTTTTATCTAAGCCAGGGAGGGCACTACGAGGGGCTGGTTTGTGTAACGAGAGGCGCAGGGCTGTTCTGCCTGGGCGGGTGGCTGTTGGTGGCCAGGCAGAGCCCTGAGCCCTGCCCGTGTTGCAGGCACACCTACCAGTCTGACAGCTCCCTGGTGATCAGCCACGTCGAGCCCCAGGACGCCGGGACCTACACATGCCTCACTTCTGATGGGAGGACAGAGAGCCGACAGATTGAGCTACAGATCACAGGTGCATTACCTTCTGCTCCAGACCACAGAGGTAGCTCAGGGCTCCTCACTAATGGTTATTGACAGCAGGCTGAAAGCCAGCTGCAGGAGCAAACTCCTTCGGCTGCCAAGAGGACGTGTGGAGGCTGCAGGGCCTCTTTTGGCATTGCCTCATGATAAAGACTTAGCCCTAAAGCACTTCCTCCCCTGCAGTGCCACCCCATAACCGGTGTTGTGGCATGCCTGTAACCTGCCCTGTTTCTAGCACAGCGACCATGTCTTCCTCTCTGAGAGCCATCAGCTGCCTCCTGATCCAAAACATAAATGCTGGTGCATTTATGTTTTGTGTTTTGTCCAAACAGGTCCTGCTGGGTAACAAATTATTCCCTGTTCTGAAAAATGTGCCGTATTTCAGAAAAAAAAAAAAAAAAAA
>VZRZ01006846.1:56921-114393 GCA_013398175.1 Climacteris rufus | reverse complement strand
TTATTTCAGAAACAAAAAAAAAAAAAAAAAAAGACTGATCTCAAAAGATGGGTCAGAAAGGCACCCTGTAGCCTTCAATCTCTGAAGTGTGCTTTGTCACAGCAATGGCACATGGGGCAGAAGGCATTGTGGCCTAAGAGAGGTTGCAACGTGTTCACTGACAGAGGAGAGAAAGGAGTCTAAAATTTCTTGCCTGCAGGTCTGTGACTCTCATTAGCAGACAGTGCAGGTTTACTGCACTAGTCAGCCAGAAAACAGATGGCTGAAGGGCTCTTTGGCTCCAGTTCAGCAAGCTCTCCCAAGCTCACAGAAGCCCTACGCAAGAGGTCACAAGCAGAAGTGTCCTTTTATTCACATATGGCATTTTGTTTTGAATAGAGTACCAGAGCACTGTTCAGGCAGAGGGTGAGAGAGGTCGGGTCCTTCACAAGGCAAACCAGCAGCACGGAGAGTTCTCCAGAGGCAGGCAGGCTGTGCAGGCAGCCAGCTCCTCCGTGCATCAGCAACCCACATACAGGTGAGTTCATGTACAGCAACAGTTTGACCACTGTGCCCAGCTGATGAACCATATGGCATCTCTTCATGTAGAAAAGCCGAAGATTGGAGAGGTCCTGGGTCAGCTGTTCTGGGGCACGGTTGGGAAGCAAGCAGTACTGAACTGCTGACAACGGGAGCGGGAGAGGATCCCAGCCACAAGCTGTCTTCTGTCCTCCCCGAGGGTCTCTTGAAAGAAGCATATTTTGAGCAAAGATGCAAAGGGAAACTGACAGCAAAGGAGCTGGATTCAAACAAAAGAAGTATCAGGGCAGCATCCTTAGCTGTTTAAGTTAGTGTAGGCAGAAAGAAAAACCTGTTCTGGAAAAAAGCAAAGCAAACAGGAGCTGCTTAACTAGCACAAAATAGACATGTCTATATTGAAAAAAGCTTCAGTTACTTCAGCCTCCACTGATTTGTTTTAAATATTCTGTGAACAAACCAGTTCGACCCAAAACTATTTCCTCACATACTGGCGTGTTTTCTAGCTTCTTGCATGTTTTTTTGGTGCTTCTAGGCCCCACAGAAATAAAAGGGACAAATTGTTTTTGCCTTAAATTCAGCATGTTGGGATTCCAGATTAAATAGGGCCCTGATTTGATCCCTTCCTTTTTTTGAGTTTACAACCTATAACCCAGCCAATTTGCTGAACTCTGCAGCAATCTCCTTAGCTGCTTCTGCCTAAAAGCAGTAATAAGTGATTCATTGAATTAAGAGCATTGAATTAAGGCTCTTTGGTTTTGTTTTTTGAGATCAAAAATTGAGGTCATAGAATGGGGGTAGGGAAAATGACGTTGTATTTAACTCTGGGAACATCATGGCTTAGTTCCCTGCTAAGACAGTGTTTAGCTGTAGTTATAAGAGAGCAAAGTGCATGAGGAGATGAGTGTTATGAGAACCTGACCTCAACCTTTCTGCTGTATGAAGTGGGTGACCAGCTCCCAGGCCTTGCATGCAGTCAGGTGATTGCAATAGGCTCTTCACACTCTAAAAAGGCTCATTTCTGTGTGCCAGATAAGCACCTTGGGTGGAGCCTGCTCAGTGCTCTGTTCAGGACTTTGTACTGTTTGCCATGTGTTCACTTTGTTAATGATTTCTCAGCTGTTATCCAGAGGGTTGCTATAAGGCAACCTGTCTGTAAGGGGTTAAGCTGTCTGACAGGAGTGCAGCACCAAGCTGTGCTGGAGGATTTGATGGAGGCTGCTCTTTTCTGAATCTTGGGAGTGAATGTTAGTAATGGCAAGCATCAGAGCTCTGACGGGAGTGCAAGGACCTCCCTTTTCCGCTGGAGGCAAAAAAATAAGGCTTGTCATTAAAATAAAGCCTTGTGCTGGAGGTCAAATGCTGAGCAAGGAAGTTTCTGCATCTTGTGCTTGTGAACTTTTCAGGTTGAGAATGGATAAGAGCGAGCCCACAGTAGTGGAGGCCAACATTGGGGAGAGAATCAGACTGCCCTGCACAGTGGAAGCATCGCCAGCTCTCACCATTGAGTGGCAGAAAGATGGGCAGCCCCTCTCCTCTCCCAGGTGAGCTCCCAGGCACCTCCAACAGTTCATGAGAAGAGCCTCCTCCTTACCTTTCCTTTTCTGCCTCCTCCCTGACGGAACGGAGCTCTGGACCATGCAGCGAGGGCCTGTCTGACTTCATATTGTCCAGCTCCCTCTCTCAAGGCCAGACTGTACTGCTGGCCTGCCCTGTCTTCCCTCCCTCACAGATGGAAGTCTGAAAGTTGAACTCTTGAGGGAACAGCTGTGACAAAAGGGTCTGCAAATGAGCCAGGGCTCAAATATGTTAATCTACAAGATTAGCAGAAAGAGAACACACGGCAAGCAAATCTGCCAAAAACCAGCTGGTTGGTGAGCAAGGGCAGAGGTTCACAGCAGATGGAGATCAGGGCACCTGCAGTGAACTTCCACAGCTACCGGTGCTGCTCTCCCCTCACTCTGCTCCCAGAAACCTGCTCTAGCAGAAAGTTTTCCAGAGACTACAGCAGCAGCGCTGGGATTTGAGGACTGAGGGTTGCGTTACAACCCCTGCAGCGTTTGAGCTGCTAAACCTTTGCTCAGTGGTACTACAAAGGCTCAGCTTCATGAGGCACAGCTCCTGCTCTGCTGACTGGAGTCCCACCCTGACCCAAGCACAGGCTGAGGGACTTTCTGCTTTTGTTGCCTAGGCACAGGCAGCAGTGGGACGGGGCCCTGCTGATCAGCCGGGTCAGCTCCGAAGACGTCGGCTTCTTTACCTGCATTGCCTCCAACGGCCGGGACCGGGACCAGCGCCAAGTCCTGCTCCGACCTCGAGGTACTGGATGGGTGGAAGCATGCATGGCACCTGTGCACACGAGTGGGAAACAGGGAAGGCTGTGCAGGGACAGTGTGGGTTTCCTGGCTGGCCATGTCTCTTTGCTTCACACCTAATGTATAACAGGCAGCTTGAGAGCAAGGGAAGAGTGAGTTGTTTTACCCAATGGTCATCTTCACGTGTCCAGTACATCGTGGTGCTCCAGGCAGCTGGGAAAAGGGTTTGATTGCACAGTAAGAGTGACTCTCGGGGCCATGTTTGTGGGACACTGTTGTGGAATAATATAAGCACTAGAGGGACCAAGGAGATGGTTCTTCTGTGTATGTGACGTGCATGTGTCCAGCTTGAGGAAAAAGCTCTTTGAGGCCTCTGCTATTTGTCCTTGCTTGGGCCAAAGTCCTTAGGAAATCCACACTCCCCATAGCAACAGTGGCACAGCTTCAAACATGCTATTTCAAGGGCCAGGTGCTTGTAGCTCATCATGGGATGTGTTGGACTTTTCCTATGAGGGAATGTTCCTACTACCAGGGGCAGCATGGCCTTGTCTTCCTGCTAGTGATGATTTCCCTTCTGGTGTAGGAGAGCTGAGGATCACTGGTCTTCTGCCAAGCATCACGGTACCTGAGGGAGGGACTGCTCAGCTTCACTGTACGGTGACTGGCAACAATGTGAATATAAGGTGGTCAAGGTGAGCAACAATGGGACAGAAATTCCCTTTCCTTCTCTTCCCAAACCTCATCATTTCCCCAACTACTGATTCAGGGTGTCTGCCAGGTGTGGCAGAGACCACGGTTCTCAGACCCAACTAGTATCACCTACCCTTTCTCAAAACAACTTGGATGTTACCCAAAAATCCATGGGCAAGATCCCCATGGAGTGTGGGGGTCTTCAAGTTCATGTTCCAGCCAAATAAGGAGGAAAGCAGACATGAAACTAAGATTTCGTGGAGTTCAGAAGGGCTCTGTTCTGGAAAACTAGTGACATGAAAATAACAAGAACCAAAATGAGTAATCAGAGGAAAACCTTTAGCTGCTTTTTATAAAACCCTCTCTGCCTGATCCTGAAAGGCATTTTAGCCCCTACAATAACAGCAAATCTTCTCCCAGCTTCCTGCTGCAACAGTTCTGTCTGTATACTGTCAAGTGGGAGCAAAGGAGATCTAGAAGCATTTAAAAGTGAAAAGCTGTGTCCTCTTGTCTTGGTAGTTTACTGGGAAACTGAATTTGTGCAAGTGTTTGGTGAGGGGTTTTTTTCCTGTTTGAAAATAATCAGTTCTGCTTTGGAGTCTTCTTACAAACTGTCTGTAGAGATGGACTGGTAAGTGTTGAAATTCCTATAATCCAAGGGTTAGGGCTGAAGTGGGCCATCTCACACAGAGAGCTTTTCTTCTACACATAAGTTTGGTATTTGAGTTAACAAAATGATGCATGTTTCAGAGTCAGAATGAAGCCCTTTTCAGTGAAAAAAATTTCATTTCACTGGTAACTAGGAGTTCATCCTAGGCAGTTCATCCAGGCAGTTTTCCTGCTGGGCACAAATTATTCCAGGAGGAGCTGAACAGACACAATCCTGCTGTTTTTTTAAACAAACTTTTAAGGGAGAGGAAAGAGGGTGCATTGTTCACTACCCCATATGCTCATCAAGCAGTATGTGCTGCTATCAATGCCAACCAAACAAGTACTGCCAGACCACAACCTGGAGAGAGGGAAAGGCACATTGGGTTTTCTCTTAGCTCCTCAAACCTCAAGAATGCGTGCTAGCGGAAAGGGCAATGTCTTTGCACAGAGCACACAGACACAGCTACCTCCCACGCAGACTCTGGGCAACGGATGCAGACTCACTCAGGCTCGTGTTACCACCCAATTGTAGGGCCAGGTTGTGCACAAGATTTCTTCTTCCTTCCTGCTGAATTTATAAAAGTTCACCCTTTTCACAGATGATTTTCCAAAGAGCACAGGAAGCTCCCTTAGCCCCCATGGGTGGCAATAGTGATACAAAACGTTTTTCACCACAGGAACGGAGTCCCCATGAGGGGAGATGGCCACCACATCCACCTGTCCCAGGATGGAAGCCTGACTATAAGCAACGTCCAAGAGGCTGACGAAGGATCCTACACGTGCAGTGCCTACAGCAGCAGCAGCTCTGTCAGTGCCAGCACAGAGGTGAAGGTGCTGAGGAGCAGGCCCAGCAGTGAGTACAGCCCGGCCTCCCTGCTTCTCCCAGCACAGTGCCCGTCCCTTGGCCACTATTGCACCCATTGCCTGTGCCAGGCCAGTGCCGGCCTCGGGCTTTGGGGAGCAGTGGGAGCCTCTGGCTCATGCTACCTCAGGAGCCCCGTTTTCCATGGACAGAAAAGAAGGGCACTGGAAACACCCCCTGATCAGGGCACTGGGAGCCTAATTAACTTCTTGAGGCCAAAATGCCATCGTTGGTTGACCAAATAGTTGGCCACATGATTTTAGTTGGGCTCTGGACACCATCCAGCTGTCTTTACATAGAGCGTAGGGAGAGTAGTCTCTCCTCTCCCTGGAAACTGCATTCTCTTCCTGTATCTCACCAGAGATGTCCATTTCATCTTGAAACTCATCATCTGCTTCTTGATAGTGGACTAAATTTAAAATAATCCCCTTAGAACTGATGGGATGGAGGAAGCAGGGACATGCTGTGTCTTTTGGGAGGGAATACCAATCTGAGGATGAATTTACAGCTGGTTCACCTTTTGCTTGGCTGCAGCTACCGTGAGTCATGTTGTGGACCCGAGCAGAGAGTGCGTGGACCAGCCCCACCTGGCCAACTGTGACCTGATCGTGCAGGCCCAGCTGTGTGGCAACGAGTACTATTCCAGCTTCTGCTGCGCCAGCTGCGCTCGCCACCGCCCGCACGGCAGCCCCCCGCACCCCCGCGGCTGACGGCCAGGGCGGCCCATGGCAAGACTGGAGGTCTCAACTCCGTTCTTTTCCTGCACGGGACTGTTCTTGGAGCTTTGCCTTGCTGGAAAGCTCAAGAGGGTGAATTGAACAATGTGTAGTGGGTGTAAATGTTCAAAGGTGGGAGACCCACTGCCCTCAGGTTTATTATAAACTCCTTTTCCCCCCTGTATAACTTGCTGTACCTAATCCATCTCTGAAGGGTAGTTACTGTCACTCACAGAACCACATGGTAGGAAGGTAAGGATGATGTGGCTAGAGAAGGCAGAGGATCAACATGAAAGAGACCAATTCTTCATGTAAGAGAGAGAAGTGCTCTTAAAAAAATAATCTCTAAAGCGTTTGAAGATGGGCCTGAACCGTCTTAACTGAAGCACTAATGAGCAATGAAGATTTGTTCCTCCAATGAGCATTGTTGAACAAGTGCTGCTGGGGAGTACTTTCCATCTAGGACTCTGGCCATGGACTATGCTTGATAAATATAAAATTAGTGTTCAGGTCCTAGGAGATTACTGGCTCTAGGGATGCAGCTGTAATGTGACTACTGTAGCTATTTTATTCCAGTAGACTTTAGACAAATTTCTAGTAAGGTCAGTTTGGTTTCTACTTGACTGCAACCAGCTTTGGAGTGAAATGCAGAAGCAATGCTTCACAGAAAGCTTAAGACAAAATAGAAAACTACTTTTAGCCCTTCCTGAATGTTAGGGGCAATTTAGATGAATATACCAATACTTATCTGCTCTGAGATGCTGCAGTTTAAATAGCACTCATTCTAGGAAGGCTCAGCAGATAATTTTTTTCCCCCTGTGTCAGAATTGTGCTGTTCTGGCGTTGCACTGAGTTTGGGCATGGGCTAATAACATACATGTAGAAATAGGTGTGTAGGGGCATTTGACTTGCTGGAATAAACCTCCTGGCTCTGCGCACGGCCTGGGCTGATGCCTGCTGCTATGGGCTAACAGGTTAGGACTTCAGACACAGAGCAGCTGTAGCTGAAGAGCATGCTTCGTTTCCAGACTAAAACAGAGTGGCAGCAAACGTGCAACTGGGGTTGTGAAAATGTCAGACGTTAGGGGTGGGGAGGTGAGATTATATCATGATTATATCATGTTAAACCAGGAAAGGCCCTTGTGTATCTTCAAATGGAATTATTTCCGAGCAAAAACATTCTTTTACAGCCTCCACAGTATTGTTCTACTGTAGCATCAGCCCTGACAGTCCCCTTCTTCCTCATTGCAAACTTCCTGCTGAGACTTGGATGGGTTGATCATATTAATTAGCACCATTACCCATGTATTATTTGCATAGATGTAGCTATAAACTAGTAGACTGGTATGTAGATGATAATATTTTGGTTGGGGGAATGGAAGGGTTTTTTACTTTTGTCTTCTACTTGTGTTAAGGCTTCTAGGATATGCAGCTAATTCAGGACTGTACTCCTACCACTTTCCTCTCCTTCAGTCCCAACTCAGGACCCATCAGGGCAGCAGCAGTACAGAAGCATAAATCCCCAGGGTTGACAGCCTAGAGCTGGTTTGTACTCTAAACTCAGTTAATCAGTTCAGTGGACCTAAAAATAAGAATTACTGACCTACTGATTGCACTCTCATCAGCACGGGTGTGGTTCAGGATTGGACACGCTGCTGTAAGATGTGAACAAACTGAGAAGTCTAGAAGCAATCCAGTACAGGAGTGAGAGGTGACAAGTCACACAGCTGTTTGGGGCTGGCTCTTTCTGTGGTCTGATAGATTCTGTTTGCTAGGAAAGACAAAAATACGTATTTTGCAGTTAAGAGCCTTTAATTTGATTAGGGAAAACTTCCTCTGCTGGAATGCAGGGCAGGCATTACAGTATAAGGTTTGAAGTGGAAATAATTGGAAACTTAAGAACAATTAGATGGTCCTGAAAATTTCCAGTTGTGTTTGTATGTAGTTCTGCATTTAACATCTCAGACCAGCACCTTTTTGCATATGTATGTACAGGATATTTTAGCATTTTAATATCTAGTAGGATTTTTGCCTTTTAAGACCAGGGACTGATCAGAGACTCTGTAAATTCCAGTCATATTGAAGCCCTCTCAGTTCCTATGTGGCATCCAGAGGGAGTCAAGGTCTGCAGCGCTGCTCAGGAGCATGGTTAGAAGCTGACTGTGGGTGTATCAGACCCTTTTGTCCCAGAGTAAGTAGTCAGTTCTATAAATCCCTTTTCTACTATGTCAGAGGCTCTATTTTTAGAATATTTAAATATTCTGTGTAGTCAGCTGTCATTTAAGCTCTATGGTTATACAAGATGGGGCCAGAATTCCTTTTTCCAGAGTCATGAGGGCTGTAACAGCCCCCTGGATTCTGATGGGCAGGAGTTTAACACTGGAAGTGCTCTGCTTAGGAGAGTTTATTCTGACCTCCTTTCAGCTGCATGCCCTGGCAGGCATGCAGTTCCCTGCTTTAAATCCATGTCATCATTGATAAAGTTTACGGAAGGATTTTTACATTTCTTCTGACAAGATCGGCTTCTCCCTCTCTGTAGCACCACCACCAACTCAAGGTTTGCTTGATTTGAGAATCATGATACTCGTTTTCTTCCCTAAACAATGGATTGTAAGGAAGTGCTTATCTCCAGGGCAGAAGGGTGTAGCTACACTGGGCTATTTTCAGCTGATCTTGGGGCATTCACTGTGAAAGGTATGTAACTAACGGAATAACCTATTGCTGCTTTCTTTCCTGCTATAAATGTCTGTAAGTACTTGTTTGCTTTTTGAAAGCTGAAAAAGCATTGACACGAACTCAAACACCACAGGGAGTGTTTCCATTACTATTCATGTCATACTGAACACAGGCAAGAATCTGTAATGTAAAAAGTTGTAGTTTTCTAGACTGTCGCTGTAAGACTCCCTGTACTCGCCTGGAAATGGAAACTCCTGGCAAGCTCCAGTCCTAGGGCCAAACAAAGGGAGTGTTTCTTTCTCTTCAGGTTGTGGAGTCTGACTTTTCCCTGTGTCCAAACTGATGTGGTGCCCATAAGAATATAGCGACAACCAGTCATAATAACAGGGTAGGTACCCGCTCACCGGAAGAACAGAAAAGAAGTGAAAATACACTGTCACCTCATGTGGTTCCTTCTAGTAGTAGGGGAAAGAAAAACTGAGTTTTCCTTTTTGCCCTTACCAAATGTTACTGTCCTCATATTTGTCTCTCTGTAAATATTCAGTGATAGAAAATACAGCTGTGCAAACCCAGAATCTGATGGTTTCAGTAAACCCTTCTGTTTTAAAGCTTTAAATGGCTATGGATCACAAGGATATTTGCACATTTATTCTTAAAGTTCAAGGCAACCTACGAGGTTGTAGAAAACGAGAGGTGTTAAGATATTATTCTTAAGCTTCTAGGTTGGCAAGCAGGGCTCATCCACATTCATCTTACAACACACAACACAGCCAGAAGGGCAAATGCTGGAAACTGAACTGGGGTGGGAAATAAAGCTTTCACAGACAGTGCTTCTACCACCAACATTTATTTCTGTTAAAGCAGATTATAAATCATCAGTACAAATATATATAACTTACATTTGCTTGTAAGGCCAAAGTTTAAAAGTAAAGTTAAAATGAGATGGTTTTCACAAGTCACCAGAGGCAGAACCTGGACCAGCTGCAGCCTTAACCACAAGGTTTCACAAATCAGTGGGAAAAAAGAAAACCAAAGTTAAAAACCTCTAAGAACTATTGACAGACAAACATAAAATGGTTTCCCAGGCAGCCCCAGGATGTAGATATGATGACAGTAAATTGTCACAGTAGTGTTAGAACCAATAGATTAAGACAAAGAAACTGCAGCAATATATGAAAGGAAAAAACCCCATACTATATTGAATATGTAGATTGATTCCAATAAAAAACAGTAAATTTTCCCCACGGTTTTCAAACCATGACAATACTGTTCTTTAATTTTCTTTATTTAAAACTACGATATAATGACTTATTGGTTGTGATTGTTGTTGCAATATGCTACTTACAATGAACGGATACAAGAACAAGCTAGAGCCCCTTTTGCCACCCCCCAATATTACTTACAATAAGAATCGGTGATAAATCAATCTTATGTACAATTTCTTACATCCAACCCCCTTTTTTTTTAACCTTTGGCAAGATTACTTACAACTCATACAGCTTTTAATATCCAACTATTTAAAATATTCTAAATGCATAAAAATAAAGATTTTGGCTTTACTTTATTCTTTACATATAATATTCACTTTGTTACTCAAAATGGAAGCTCAACTTTTTCCACAAACCTAGCTTTTGCTAAGGTGACATCCCACCCATATCCAACCCCCCACCCTACCCCATTTTTCCCTGAGGGGGAACATCCAGGACTTTTGCAGGGCATCAGAAGGACACAGGTACAAAAATCTGCCTTCCTTTCTGTGAGATGATTGATGTTTCTGCAGAACAGGCTTTGGGACTGGGTGCCTTTCTTTGCTCCATTTGACTTCCATCTTTCCAAGTGAGGAGGGAATGCAGACTGGGGTAGCTCCAGGATTCCTTTTAAGAACTGCACCTTAAATTCCCTGTGTGTTTCCATCCTCCCCCATCTTGCTCCCTCCTTCTAACCCATTTCTGTTTGAAGGGACCTTAGGGATTATCAAAGCAAACCGATCAGAAACCGTCCCCTCTGCTCCCTTTATCCCTCTATGCTAATGTACAATTTACCCACCGCCCCCGGGACCGCTTAAAGTTCGATCTCGAATGTCTTCTGTAGGTCACTGGAGAAGGGGTTGGTCGGGGAGGGGTTCGTGCGCTGCTTTGCCTTGTTCTCCAGCGCCGCCCACTGCGCCTCAAAGGGGTCAACCTGCGGGGCGGGCGGCGGCGCGGGCACGGGTCTGTCCTCGGCCGCCCACCTGGCGCCCTCCACGCCGTTGAAGGCGGCCGAGCCGTTGTGCTGCGCGGGCGGGTGGAAGAAGGGGCTGGCGGTGGCGCTGCCGCTGTCGTACTGAGGGGCCGGCGGCTGCTTCCCCACGCCGGGGGACTGGTGCGGGTGGGCTGCTGGGGCGTGGCTGGCGGTACCAAAGACGTTGGCTACCATCTGGGAAGGTGTGATTCCCACCACAGGGACGCTGGGGGCTGCATAGGTCATCCCGTTCGCTACAGCATAGGGCTGAGCCGGAATAAATGCTGGCTGCATGGGCGGTACCACACCCACCGGCACGGGCTGAGGCGGAATGAAGGTGCTGACTGGGAAGGCTGGTGCTGACTGGGAAGCTGGAGCTGCTGGGGGAGGCTGGAGCAGGGGCTGTGGGGCTGGGGCTGAGGTTGGCTGCTGTTGGGCTCTGACAGTCTTTGAGACCTCTTCCAACCAGCGGTCTGCCTCGGAGGGAGTACGTCTGTGATTTCCTTGGAAGAGACTCGGTGAGGCCGCACCAGAGGAGGTGCTGCTCCATTCACTGCCTGGGAAGGAAAGCATGGGCAAGTCACTAATATTGTCAGGCTTCACCCTTTTCTTGGTTAGAAAGGCTGGAGGGTGCACACGAGAACAGAGAGGTCTCCTCCCACCATGACTGAAAGATGCTCCCAACACTGGAAGCATCGTTATGCATCCACTGCACTGTTCCGTTATAGGAAGACATTCATCAAGGTGAGGTAGGTAAGAACTTCTTTGCTAAAACATAAGTTCATGGGGTTTTTTTCTTCATAGGAGACACCTGAGTCTGCATGGGCAGTAGGGCATGCAGGAGAGCTGCCACCTGCACTCACAACGTGGTGGCAATGATCTAGTCCATAACCACTAATCCCTCTTACTGGGGAGTATCAGTTTCTGAATGTACAGCTCAGGACTGGTGGACTTGGAACACAAAGGTCTAAGTGTTTTAAGGACAAAGTACTTAAAGTACTTTAAAGAGTACTGGTACTCTTACAAGGCCAAGCAAAACCTATTATTTCACTAGCGGAATTTCTCTCGTGGAATGGTGCTTACACCACGAAATGAAGTTACTTAGATTGTAGCCTTCTAGCCCACACGGGTGGCAGCCATTGAAGGTACCACCTTACACAGTGCACACAGACAAGGCCTAGAGGGACAGATTAAATTTACAAAACAGAAGAAATGAACCTCTAAAGCCTTTAAGCAACCAACTTAATCCCTCCTTCTATACGTTAGTGACAAGAACACACAAAAATTATTTTGGGTACACACAGATTCTTTCCCTTTCATACACACACACACACACTCGCCTACAACTTCATTACTTCCTTTTTAAGCACTGAATTTTATAAAATGCTGCCAAAATAAGAATCAGTCCAGGTTATAGACCCAGAACCAGCGAGTTCATCGCTTCCCTCCATCCACTCGTGCAAAGCGCTACTACTTCCAGCTTTTGTTCCTGTTCCTTCCACTTGCCATTAAGTGGCACTGACAGTTGTCTCAGGGGCTCAATTATGCTTTTGATCCAAGTTCTTACAGCAATGCACCGGATCTACTTCCCATCTTACCAGTGACCACGGCTGCAGCTCCAGTATTAGCAGCAGGAGCATGAGCCCAAGGATTGGTTTCACGGGCTGGCATAGCTGTGGACACTACAGCAGCTTGGGATGGTTTAGCAGCAAGCACACAGAAGGCAGAGGCAGTGCCATTAACTAAAATGGGAGCAGACAACATCAGTGCAATTAATTCATGCAAGGCATGCACGTGACTGGAGTATTAGTGGGCCAGGTCATACCTATCAACACACAACAATTTTAGACACTTCCACATGACAGCAGCTTGTGTAAATTAGCCAAACTGGACTGAGAGTCAATAAAGACAGTAAATTTCATTTCACCAAACCAACACTTGTTAAGGGAATTGTGGGATGGTGGATTTTTATGTACTTTAGGAGGCCTTGAGTTCTGATGACTGGCTGAAGTTAAATTTGTTGGTTTTATAAGGAAGAGATATGGCTCACCAGTAGTTACTGTACGGTTAATTTTAGATTCAAAAGAAGAACACATTGTAGATATAAAGTACCAATAAGTACATTTAACATGGAGAGGTTCTTTTTTCACACAATTTATAAAAGCATAGCAGTGATACCAAGATTAATGGCTGCTATGCGGTCTATAGCTGGCATTCTTCCACAACTTATATCTAAGAATTTGTGTAAAAACCAGTAATTCTGGTGGCACAAAATCTCTTCCTTTGTGAGATTTGGTTGCCATGACACACAATTGATAAGGGTTTTGCAGTTCAGGAGGCAGAATGTTAAAATAGCCATTATCTGAAAGCCAGTCCCTTTTACAGGTAACTATCGTGTGGTAGGTGCATGAACTTATTGTTAAAAACAAAACCACAGAAAAATTAACAGACAAGATGAATAAAGCAGGATGCATTCACCCAAAATACTGGCAACAGGACTTGCACAAGAAATTAAGACCATGTTTTACTGGAAAGCAACATTATGTGCATTCAAGCCTCATCCAGCACCCAAAGAAATCACAAACCTTGAAAGGCAGGAGACTGTGGTGCAACTACTGTCACTGGTTTTGTCATGGGGGCCGAAGAGAAAGGATCTTCTGATGGTGTGCTGAAAGCACTGGTGATCTGAGAGCACAGGGCACTAATGCTGTCTGTTTCCCCTTCTACCTCTGGGACTAAAATGTAAACAGAATTCATTAAATTGAAAGTTCAAAGGATAAAGAAACAATTTACAACTACCAATGTGAAACTGAAATATAATTAGTTCCCTTACGTCCTACATGTTCTTGGTACTGATTTGCATGACAGCTTTTTTTGTTTTTACATTAGTGTTGAAGATCTGACCTGAAACAGAACACCACATTAGTGTATTTTGCGATTAAGTCAAGAGGGCAAGGACATCACTGTTCCAGATTTAAAGGATGCTCGTATCAGAAAACAGAAGGGTTTTCTGTAGCTTAAGCAGAGATCTAAATCTTTCAGTATTAAAGTGCTAAACATCTCAAGAATTTGGCACTAAGATTGGGCACTCTGAAATGAAAATACTCATAGATTTAAGTGTTCCAACAACATACTTGTATAGTAACTAGATTAACTTTAAATGTACTGACAGCAATGCACAGCAGCAAGTTCAGTCTAGAGTTAAGAGTGTTGATTGTTCCAGTTCAGCGGTAGCTGAAATCCCCAGTTCCTGTGCTAGAATCATAAAAGCAAAAGCTGAATGTTCAAATAAAATGGACACTTGGTTTTAAATGAAGTATCAGCATCATGTGGATAATGCAACATCTGGAGTAAAGCTGCCAGCTTACCAGATGTTCTCATTATTACTAATTGCAGTGTTTTCCAAATGTACTGATCATCAGCCCGTCATTGCACAGAACTGACATGAGCAGGCATAATCAAGCACAAACAGTGTAAGGAACATAAGATGTCTGCACACAACATGCACCAGATCTAAAATTCAGGGAGAAGCATGCCCAAAAATTGTGTCTTTGAGGGATATTCCAATACAGTGCATGCAGTGGGACAGTAAGCAGCACTGGCAGTGGCATATATAGGAACATGCATCAGAAATGTTCTGAATCATGAAAAATTGAGGTTGTGGTGTGCTCAGTGACTGTCACTACTGAGCAGTGCACTATTACTGTAAAACTGATCAACTCAGTGCTGGTCTGAAAGCACAGGTCACTAAACACAGATTATAAGAGAAGTCCGACTAAGTATTTTTGTTGCCTTTGCCTTTGCCATGATACCTTTTACTTCAAAGCTTAGAACCCTAAAACCAGCTCTGTTGCCAAGTGAAAGGACAGCTTGCCTGAAGGGTAACACCCAGCTAAGGGAACTCTAGAACATTATGCAACATTGAGCACCCCAGGTGTTGGGGTGACTCTTAGAAAGCCCCACTACCATGATATGAAAACTGTACCATGTAAAATTGATACAGCCAGCTGAACCACCTAAACAGGTAAGTTCTCTTAGGGCAAGGTGAAAAGCAATTTCATTGTTCTCCAAAGGACAGACTGCAGAAAAGCATCACATGATCTCAAGACAAGTGGTTAAGGCCTTGAAGGGATTTGTGTCTCAGGATGCCCTGACAATAAGTGGAAGAACTGGTTCAGTGACTCAGAGGGAAGAGCCAGCACTGACTAATTCACCAACACCCATTCCTGGAGCACTTCAAGCTGTGCTCCAGTACTTCAGATAAGGATTAGAACTGTTTGTCTTCTGCAAGTGAACACTGCATTTGAGATTCTTTCCTATTCCAAAGCAGAAATTTTCTGACATTATGATGTTTGTTCATGATAAATGATCAACATGAGGCAGGAAGAAGGATTTACTAGAAAATAATGAGTTATTTGAAGCCACAGAAAAAGAAAGGAGGAAGAGACAATTTCAGACAATGTTTCACTGGAACCCTTTGGCTTTACCTGAATTTTTCATGGGAAAATCAGTCTTCCTTTGCACTGTTGAAGGCAGCTCATTTATTCGCAAAGACAACTGGCGTTTAAAAGGAGACATCTTTTGGCTAAGGGCAGGGAAGCCCCTGAAAGAGCCTTGCCTGGCAAGCTGTTCTATAGGGGCGTGCCTCCGTGGGATAGCGTGGGGGTTGCTCATTTCTTTGTCCAGAGAGGCAGCAACTTCAGCAGTAGGAGAGGTTGGTGAGCCAGAAGAGGGGGCAGTATTGTTTGGTGCAGCACCTGATGCTACTGTTTTCACTTCTGTTTCAACTGCTGGAGGAAACAGGGTGAGGTTAGAAGAGTAAAGCAAAGTTCTGTTCAACCGCTTGCCCCTACTCCCATTTGTTTTGAAAAGAGAAACTGCAGAAATTTGCATAACTAGTACTCTCCCAAATGAGTTTCTAATAGCACAGCAGAAAGGTCATTTCTCTATACCTTCAGTGTCTTCAACATGTCACCTTACATACACCCAAGCCCCACAGTTTACTAAGGCAAGCCACTTCCTAGAAATGACAGCCTTACACTTGTTCTTTCTAGCTGTTCCTGAGGCCTCAGCTCTTGAAATACTTGCAGTTCATTTATGGTGAAGACTGAAAAATGTATTGTGCATTTGAGACATTTACTTCGCCTCACACAGAACTGTGGACAAAATACCACTATAAACTGTATTAAGTGACTCAGGGCGGTACAGCTCAGCCGCAGCAGGGAATGGAACCCAGCTCTAGGATCCTCTTTTAAAAACTGCCCCCCCAGCCCTGCAGAATCAGCCAAACACGCTGCACAAGCTTTAGCAGGCCAAAGGTAGCAGCAGCACTTAACAGGTTAGGCTGCATTCAGTGCCCAGGCTGCAGCTCCCAGCTCCTCCAGGAAATGTATTACAGGTACAGGAAGCATGCTGCAAGGTAGATCCAGCCTCTGAGCTGACAGGCCTTGCTAACACCAGGCACAATTACAATGAGTTCCTATGTCACTTCTTGGACTGAATTTAGCTGCAATGTTACCACCCAATCACTAGTTACTTGCACTGGAAGCTCCTCCAACTTAAAGTCAGCTGCTTCATTTTGCAGGGTTTTGCACAACACCAAAATGTTCCTGCCAGCCAGGCCTAATGGCAGAAATGTAGGATTAAGCTTTGTTTAAATCGTGACACTTATGACTAGAATAGCAATGGGGATTTTTCCATCTCTAGGAAAAATCTTTCTCAGTGATAAATGAATTGGCTTTGGGGGCAATAACACAGCTCATCAACACTGAAGAACAAAAGAAAATCTCACCATCCCAGTATGAACTCTCATTTTACCTATTCTGTTTTACAAACATTTTAGAAAAAACAATTACTTTTTTTGACACATCAGCAGAATAACTAAAAGTCTGGTAAAGAGAGGAGTCAGACTAGAGATTTCTGGTGAGCTGTAATGGTAGGAGGAACTAATTATGTTGTCTTGCAAGCTTCAGTACCCATGAGTTGCAGCTGCTCATTCAAGTGAAACTTTTCTAATCAGTCTTTCTTGGAAAGGATTTCACACACCTTCATTGAGTCAAGACTTTGACTCATGCCCTCAAGTAACAAAGGCCTTGTGTGTAAGCTTCATTTAGCACATTCTAAAACTAACGTATGGAAACAAGCAGATGGATGATGAAAACGAAGATTAAAGTTTTGCAATTGAGGGGCAGCATAAAACTTGCTGTGGAATCCTCTGAAACAAAAGCTTGACTGCCGTGAAGAAGGTTAGGAACAATATTGATAATACTTAGTTTTTGTTAGATGTAGAACTCTAGTGTTTGTAATAAAACTCAAGTAAGAAGTTCTACTTTCACTTAATTTCAGAACACTTCACCTCAAATCAGTTAGTTACTAATTCTGAATGTAATTGACAGTCAAACAGCTGTGTGTTTTATGGGCAGGGGTGGTTCTGGATTTTTTTTTTTTAAAGCACTCTGGGATTGATCTGTTCTTCCCTCATGCAGTATAACTCTATACATACACTCTGTAACCTGCCTTCAAAATCAAAATACATTCTTTTCTAAGAAAAATATAATTTTCTGTTCATTTACCATAAGCATCAGACTACATAAATGATTACTTTGTGTCTGGCAAGCTTGTTGTATTTTTATAATAATTTTCTAATAAAGCCTTTTAATGTGGTACCTATGGTGTTCTCTGCAATAATGCAGGCTGACAAAACAAAGCAGATGCAGCTTTCACATACGAAACCATTTCTAGAAGACGTGGGAAATTGCTCTCTGTGTGAATCTGGGAGCATTTTTCATCTTGTGAACTGACAAGTGTCTGGGAGTATGACTTGAACATAGTAAGGCTCAAGAGAGGGAATGCTGTAAGGACATTAAGCTCCAACCCTGGCACAGGCCCCAGTGCTGGTTTTGCTTGCTACAGATGATTGTTTAAATTGCACCCCGTACCTTTTGCATCCGGCATCTGTCTCATAATTTCCTCTCTCTCTGCTTGTTCAGTAGCTGTAGTGACCCTGAATGACCCCTCTCTAGTGAATGTGGTTCTGCTGGCATCAAAGGTGGCAGTCACTCCACACTCCTTCTCTCGCTTCTGCTTTCGCTCCAGGCATGCTGCAAACGCACAGCCCACGGCATGACTCAACCTTTCCCCCTGCACAAGACAATATTGCATCATACAGTGACTGGAACAGAAACAGAAATGTGCTTCAAGCATCACAAAGTGATAACCTGCCTTTACAAGATTAATCTAATTAAGGCATTAAAGAGAACAATTGTAATTGTATTTCAGAGCCTTAAGTATGGCCCTACAATTGAACCTGGTATATAAAAAAATCCCAACCACTAATGCACAAGCCATGTTCGAGAAGGCCACCCAGGAATGAATGAGATTGTTGGATAATCTGTTTAGTTCTACTCCTACTAAGATGCCAGTGCAATAATGTGCCTGCACTGATGCCTTGCCTTTAGATACATCTGTGCACAAAGAAACTCTCATGGAGCCGTCTTAAGGTGTAAGTAAGTCCTAAAGGACAGCTAAGTCCTGTTCTTGGAGAAAGTTTACAGAGGGCTCAGGGAGACACTACCCTTGTGTGCAAGCATAAAAATTTAAAAGTACAGTGATGACTACTTGCACCTTTTAATGGCCCTGACCAAATGCACAAGTTAGAGTTAAGAGTGCCTTCTGAAAAGCACTTCCATTATTCACCAGTGAGGTCAAAACAATCCACTATCCAATAACTGTAAAACGTAAAGGAAATTCAAGTTGGGGGAAGTCCAGCAACCCAGCTGATACAGCTGCTACAGTTGAATCAGAGGCACTATTTGCTACCAGTAGTTCAACTCATCTATCATCATCAGTAAGTGAATTGACCTGTTATTTACAGACAAAACCAGAAACGTTCCAGCTCTAACTTAAGTTTTACTGGGAGTTTCTGACTTCATTGTTTAAAGAAAAATGATAAATTATCAAGCACCATTGCTCTGAACATGCAGCTCTGTTGAGTTCACACAATGAATTTCCATGAGGTTTCAAACACTTTGTATAATATAGGTGGGATTCAACAAAAAGCAGAGAGAGGAAAAGGTCAGATCGGGGAGTTAAATAACTTACCTAAGTCTACACAGCAAGAAACTGATTTTAAACCTTCTTCTCAAAACATCTTTATCACTTAGAAGGAAACAGAATGCTAATTTAATCAGTTTAGCTCCATCCCTTAACATTCAGATGACTTTTCATTCAAGATAACATTCACATACAAGAAGCTGCATTCATAACCAGTCTGTATTTACTCGCTATGATTTTATCCTGGAAAAACTGCCACTGCTGTTTCAGTTTTTGGCTGTAAACATTTTCAGATGCGAACATTTTCTGTCTATTCTTAGAAGAGTAGTTCCCTTCTGCTAGAGATTATCTGAGGCTGACTGCATTCCTTTTACACGGAGGCTGAGCACCATTTCTCTCCACAAGACAACACCACAGAAGGACAGCAAGTAATTCAGATATAGAGAATCAGAATTCAAATAATTTTCAAGAACTATCTCAGCTGGAGTCAAAACATACTGCAGTATTCAAGATACTCCATTTTTCTGCTCATTACCTCTAGCTAGGAGCTGGGAGAGCTGGAGACACACCACGTTAAACTTACCGTGTCCTTCACAGCCATGAAGCAGTGGCAGATCCAGCGCCTCGTTGTGCCATCTCGGCAGATGTAAGAGAACGCCCGGTCAAAGTTCCTGTCTGGTGCGCAGAAAGAAACCTTCTCTATTGTCTGATCAACTATAAGATCCTAGAGGGGAAAAAATAGCCCCCACAATAAAAGAAGTGTGAGGAAATATGGAAAAACACTTAAACAAGTCATTCTCAGTAGTAACTGAATGAAGAAAAGTTATACTAACAAGGGGAAACCTGATGTGGCTGTAATTATCTGTCAACAAAGTCACCATTCAGAATTTGCTCCCAGTACAAAACAAAAAGAAGAAATGAATTTTCCACCAGCCACCTTTGGCACAAGGCACCACTTACGAATGTAGGGACTCAATGAATTCCTATGATCTCTCCTCTAGACTACGGAAGCACACATTGTTTTATTTTTACAGCAGCTCCGTAGTCTTGCAACCAGAACATCTTCACTGTGGTCAAACACAACACTGAAACTTATGGGAGAGGTCTCCAAGTGTGCAAAGGTCTAGCAGCTGCTACACAAAGAAAAAAGCTGATCTGCCAATCAGCTAAGCAAGGATGCAGGAGAAAAGTACCAGCAACACTGGTAGTATCAAACACTCCCTATTTAATCCCATAGACTGATGGGAGAAGTGCTTCTAAAAAGGAGTTAGTACCGTTTAAGACTATGCTATCCTCACTAAAAATTAGTTTTTCCATTTTTTTTCAAAACGATTTCTTCTGGTTGGTGGCTAGTACTTGGCATCTCTGATGGTGTACTCAACCACCAGGAGGCAATAGTATATTTTCTTTTCAAATCCGATACTTTTAATTACATACAGAGTTTGCACAACTTATTAAAATTCAATTTGAATGTATTATATATATGCAGCAACAGTTCTAAAAATAATACATGTATTATTACTTTTAAATGAGGCAATCAGTAGACTGAATTCATTCACAACAGTATGCTTGTATTAGAAACTGAATTCTTGAGATAGCAATTTTAGCTGTCATGAACCATAACAGCCCTGGAAAAGTCTAGCCACAAGCAGATATCTGACAGGCAGTTCTACTGCAGAGGGATATGAATTATCTCTGCCTGTCAGTGTTGGCTTGGAGAAATCATCTTTTAGGTTGACAAAGTAAGTGTTAATATGAACATAAAACAAATAATTTCAGATTGACAAGAGTTGAAACTGTTCTCATAGCCATGGCATCTTTTCAAATATTACTGCACTTGTAGTGCTAAGCCTAAAGCTCGTACTTCTAATTGCCTACATCTGCATAAAACCAAGAATCGTTTGCTCTTACTTGCACACAGGTGCCTTGGTGATACATAATGTGCTAATTCACAATAAAAAATTGTAATTTCACAATAAAAAAATTGTAAAACAATCTAGAATCATGCCACAAATACATTAATCTTCTGTTTCAGACCAACATCTTACATATTAGAATTAGAGATTATTAAATCTGATATACACAGTTACTATTCAGTGTGAGTCTGAAGGTACAATCTCTCTATTTCATTTACTCTCATTATTGCATTTTTGGAAGCTCTTGTTCATTCAGATCCAATCTAGGATTTGGATGCACTGAATATTATATTGATTAATGTATATATTATATTATATTGACTAATGTGAGTTTGCCTATGTATTACTATTGCAACCTTCTGCAGTGGTGCAGAACAAAATCAAGGCACTCTTCAAGTTCAGTGTCAACAGAAATTATCAGGAAAACAAATGCTTGTTCCAGTAAACGCAAAAAAAAAATATTCCAAGCTTGTGCTACACCTGCCCCATTTTATAAAATGTGTCTTGAGAGCAGTGTGGAATTAACTGGGAAAAAAATTAGCAGGTGTACATAGGTTTACAAAACAAGAAATTATTAAACTAAATGATACACTTCAGTCTTCCTTTCAAATACCAACATCCACAGTAACAAAGATTGGTGTCAGTTTAAAGATACAGCACATACATTGTTATAGAGAGATTTAAAATTTTGCCCAGGGAAATCTAACCTTTGTTTTCTCATCTACAACTCTGAGTCCATCCGCTGACACCCACAGGACTGCTTTGACGGCTTTCTTCCCAGACTTTCAAGAAAAGAAAAAAACAAGGAAAGAAAAAAACAAAACAGAAGCGTTTTATGCCAACAGCAGATTGTCACCCGTTTCCCCTCTCCAAGAACTGTAACATTAAGTGTAGATGAAGTCCATGGTCAGTAGGGTGCCCAAAGCTCAATCCAAGTTGCAAAACATTGAGAGAACCAAGCCAAAGCCAGTATTTCAGAAACAGCACGTTGTGGGGATGGGGAGAGGGCACAGGACAGGTGAGGCAAAAATAAGGTGTACATCCACTGACAGTAAAGAATTCCAGACTGACCAAGTGGGTGAAGAATTCCACTAAAGTCAGAAGACACTCATTCATAAGGAGTTACACCACAGGTAGCTTCTTTAGCACAAGTTTAAACATAGGAAAAGTCTTACCTGATATTTCCACCAGCCCTACCCTCTGCCCCAATAGTCACACGGCAGAATTATGGCATCACCTTAAACCAGTGTTAAAAGCACCCCAAAATCACCAGTTACTGTGTAACTCATCAAGTTCGTAAGTCTAATGCTAAGGCCACTCATCCAAACGTGTTTCACTGATTTATTAAGAGCTAAATGTCTGATCTTGGAAGAGAGGCATAAAAATACCATTTCTTAACCCTTTGATGTGTGTACCTTGGAAAAGCAATGGTGCGTGGCAGGCAGACGCAGCAGAGAGCGGTCTGGCTTTTATCCAAAACCCCACTGTGGGAACTTTCAGCTGCTGCAAGCTGAGGCTAAGCAAAAGTGGGAAACAAGCAAGGCTTCAGGAGCCATTTAAACTACAATTTTTTTCTAGGCTGTTTGCTTTTCAAGGGAAAGTTACAGAAAACAGTACAAACACAATATTCTTTTGAAACTAACTCAGTTAACAGAAAATAGGTCAATGTAATTTTACTGGTTGTCACAGAGGACTACTACTAGAAAAATACCTTTTTTAGCATGTTACTTTAATTCACAAGCCACCTACTCTTTAGCCAGTTATTAAAATATTCTCCTCATGTTTTTTGAAGCACTGGCTTTACATAGTTTTTGGCTGCTAGCGGCACCTGCCAGAAACCACTGCAGGGAGTGAAGAAAGCAACAACAACGGGGAAAAAAAACATGAAGGGGTATCAGCTAGTGGCTTTGAGCTAGAAATGCAACTATTTTATGCTTTTTTTAATAGTTTATTGCAGATGTATGTAATTTATAGCCTTACAGCAAGTAATGGAACAAGAACACATCCTGGCATAAGCTACTACATGTTCCAATTCTGCAACACCAATTTTAACACTGTAATAACAAAATATCTTGGAGTGAAAAGTCTCCAGTTGTATCACATTGGTTTCATTCTCAGAGAAAGCAGCAAGTGTGAAGAAAAAGAGACTGGCAGAACTTCTGTTTGTGTTTTGGGAGGAACTATCTGTCCCAATTTTGGAAGCAGCAATGACATCCCAAGCATTTTCAAAAAGCTTGGTGAGAACAGCGAATGCCACTGACTTGCACAGAAGAGCATTTAAATAAAAAAAGAGAGAAAATAAGCACAGCATGAAAGCAAGCTACAGAGAAGTGCTTGCAGAAGCAAGTTTCTAAATGACCATCCAGCCTGTTGGATACCCCAGAGAATGTTTAATTCAGATTCTGGAATGCCTAATGGACAGAGTGTCATTCACAACAGAATATGTACTTAAATTACCATTATTGGTGTTAAAAATATATTCCAGCATTTAAAAGTCACTTCTATTTCTTTGTTTTGAAAGGCAGTATCAATACCCACAAAATACTGTCTGTATTTTCAATGCTCAGCTAGCTTCCACAGCCTGAAAGCCCCTATTAATTCCAAAATAAATGGTTTGTAGAGGTCTGTCTCCTTGAACTGTTTTAAAGAGAGTATCAGTTTTTTAGAAGCCATAAGTCTTAAAAATCTTTATTTCAAACAAATATAAACAATCAAGAGAAGATAATGCCTGCAGGTAAATGTTTGGTTTAGACTGCCATCATTAGAACAAGAGAGACACATCTTTCCCCAGCAAACAATCAAAAACTTCTTCCTACAGAAACTGAACAGTCCTTCAAGTCTGTATTAAAATAAAATTTAACTGAGCTGGGTACTTCATAAAGCAATACTGATCTTCAGCAGAGCTAGTGCTCACCCTCTATTCTACCAAATGAGGATTTAGAAAAAGCTCACACATGGAACTTCATGTTTCTCTGAATAAAATGAAAAGGCTAAATCGCTTTCTAACTGTCTTTTCCCACTGAAACATTAGGTTCCATGAGCAAGATAACCAGAGATGGGTTTGCTACACTACGAGAAAAACAAAACACACTTTCATCTCCCAATTCCTTCTTCTAGATTTATGGTGGATGTAGAGCTTTTAAAGGGCTTATCCCTACAGTCTATACCCCAAACCACTGCTACTATTGCTGGACAATGAATGATTTTCACATTGACTGAATTCTCAGCTTATCTGTGCCCTCCAGTGATGTATGAAGGAACTTTCTCCTCCAAATCAGTTTATGTTGGATATACATATCAAAGTACTACTCCATTATGGGTGATATCACCAAGTAAATTGTGATTACAAAGGAGATAAGAGCATTTGCCCTATTGGCACATACTGCACAAAGATTAGAGCTGCTGCAAGATACTGCATGGGAAGTGAACTCCAATGCAGCAGTGCAGCTTGTGTAACCATCACTGGGAGGTGCAGGCAACTCCAAACAGAAGTATTTAAAGCAAGCAGCCAAATCCACTGGAACAGTGTGGTCTGAAAGGTTGCTACCAAGGGACTCATCTAGATATCCAGATCAATAGCTTGTCTTCATATTCTAGAGCTTTTGGATGGCAGCACTGCCTGAGGAGAGCCACGTGTGGTATTGACTCCCAGAGCCTGATTTGTCAGTGCTGAGTCAGCACCGATAGAAACCTCACTGCTCAGCACTTCTGGGGAGGGCAGTTATCTGCTCCAACACCAGATTCATTAGCTGGACTAATTCAGAGTCCTCAAATGTCTCCAGGAGGGTGGCTGGGGGCTCTTGCTAGCACACAACGAGGCCCAAGGACAAAGCAGGACCACAGAGGGCTGGGCACGACAGAAACCTCACTGACAAACTGGCAATGCCCCAAAGATGGGCATCCACCCAAACAAAAAGGAGCTGCTCTACTGTAAGGTGCAAAACAAAGCATTAAGGATGCCAGAGCAGAACTAAAGCTGCCTGATAATGCATTTTTAAAACACTTTTACATTGTTTCTAGTATTTCTGCCTATTTTATTCTACCCTGGGACTTAGAAACAGCTCTAATATGCACCTGGAGTCTGAGGTACATATAAAGAAAATTTTTCATGTCAGATTCTGGATAAAACATTGAGTGATGAGAAATACACATACTCAGTGGAAGCAAGACATGAGAAAGATCACCAAATCTGTACTACTACCCATTTCAACTGAAAAGCTTTAGTTATAAAAGGAGCTGCCTAAAAAGGCAGCTTATTTGATAATTGCAAAAGCCTAACCTGGAGCTATCAACAGACATCCCATTTTTATTTAAAGTTGACAAAAAAGCATTTTCAACACTAATCACTTGAACATTTCCAGACACAAATCCATCCTATTTACCTTTTACAGGGAGAAAAATATGGACAGGGAAAGCAGCAAATATGTCTAGACCGACTTTCTGAAAGCTGCTAGTGTGTTTTAAGTAGCTCTGCAGTTTGGAATATTATATTAATCCCAATGCAAGGCACTTGGGGAGAAATTATAGATGAGACAGCCAAAAGATATTAGAGTTATTAGTATTTCTCAATTATTAATAAGAGAACAGCTGTCCCTTTTTCTGCAGATTTCCCTAGATGTGGGCTACTGTTGTAGGCCAAAGCTGTAATAAAGGCATTGCCATATTGGTGCTGTGGGGATATCTAAACACCACGGATTTAAGTGGTTTCAGTGCTAATTAATGAAATTCAAAGGCTGAAGTAGAAGTAGGTCCTTCTTTGTCAAAATATTATAATACAAGAGCAAGGAAATCTAAAATACTGTGGCAAAGTACTAGACTTCATTAAATATCCACCAAGATGTAATAGGGAAGATGTCATATTTAATAATTTAACAAGTCAAAGGAAGATTTTTATCTAAGTGCTATGCAAATATCTATCCTTTTACATCTTTGCTTTCTTATGTACCCTAATATAAGTTAGTACCAACAAGCAGAGAGAAAACTAACATACCTGATTAGGCTGAGGTGGGGGGGCTTTCTGTTTGTTTGCAATTTAGCATTTTGGGTCCGGTCTTTGTAGATTCCAGCTCTTAAATCTGTTTTGCGCACAGGAATGTTCTCATTAATCTGACAGATCTGCCATCTACTGTATTTTAGCCCCTCACCATCACTACATTTTAGGTGTGTGCTTTCCCAGATCATAGGAAGAAACCAGAATTGGGGAAACAGATGTCCCTGTGTGACATGCACCACTGAGTGAACAGTGAAAAAGGATCAGCTGACAAAACCATACTTACTTCCCAAGCAAAACCAAAACCAATCCATGACCAGAGAACAATCTTTTTCAAAAGACTTCAGCATGTATGGAAGTTACAAACCTGTTCGTTTCTAGTTAAGCAGTTTAATTTTATAACACGATACTTCAGAAGCCATTATCTTAGATTAACTCCATATGAAAGCTAGATTAAAATGTTTTATAGGAATTTTAAACACAGAGGGAGGAAACAGATGAGAAGTAAAAGAGAGAGTGGTCTTTCTGACTTGCAGAAATGTGGACAGCAGGAATAAAACCAGCCAGCCACCAGTACAGCACATTCTTAATAAGGACAAAGAGTTGCTTCTCTTCTTGTCTAAGACCTTGTCCTTGTGAAAACAAGAGCAACGATAGAAACTGTAAATTGAGTTGAAATTTGGAAACCATAGTAGGTAAATGCCTGATCTCATTTTCATATACTTCTGAATTAGGACTGTGCTCAAAAAAGGAAGGTTTAAGAGGTACACTGCTTTCTCCCAATGCTAACATCTGGGGACCAATTCATGGCGCCAGGCAGCTGAGCATGAAGCACTCAAAAGCCACAGACCTTAACTGTTCTGCCCAGGTGATGTAGGTTGACACAAAATGAAGGGTTTAAAAAGAATTAATCTTTTTTCAGGAACATCAAATCACTTCAGAACACTGGATTTCTGAAATACTCCATACATACTTAAGTTTCTGTTTCAGGTTACTTTTTAAACCATATTCTTTGTTTGATCAGAATATTTCCATGTCTGTTTTAGAAGCAAATACTCTGAAATGGTTTAAGGAACTCTCAACACCCTGATTTTATGGCAGTGCTATACCAGGGATGTAACTCCTTATAGTGCAAGCACAAACAAGGCATTAAACTTACTTTTCCAAAGAAGCCTTTGAAGAACTTCCTTTCCTGGAGGAACAGGGGGGACAAGTCGAGCGCTATTACTGTAGGTAGCTAAAATGTCCCAGGGTTTTCAAACCAACAAGCACACACAAGAATAGGGTTTGGAGGGAAAGGAAGGGGTTTTTAGAGTTATCCATGAGAAGGTGCGACAGGCAAACGTGAAAATAATCCCATGAAAATGCAGAACAAAGGGCACACACACAATTCTAAAAAGCTACTGCCCTGAAATTGGTGGAAAGAAGAAAACCTCAGCCCCAATTTCATGCAAGGTGGTTACTTTATTTTCACTCTCCCTTGTTTAGTCCCTTTTAGTTAGGTTATAAACCAAACTTGGCAGCAGACACGGTGGTTAAACAAGTAAAATACTGTACAGGCTCTTGTGAAATGCAAAGTTCGAACTCCAGAATTGCAGTCAGGTTTGCTCTGTATTGATCACTCTTTCCCAAAGCAAATGTTCTGTAAGTTGGAGAAGCACATATGGCAGATATAAAGCAGGGATAAGTACTGCTTCCTTTTAGTCCATTTGTTTGTTGCATTGCTTTACGTGCTACTCTTATGCTTCATATCTTACACAGTCTTCTCTATAGAGCAAGGAATTTCATCTTACCTTGTGATAAAACTAAAACAAATGAGATCCCTTCCTTTTTCTCTAAAGCCTTCCAAGGCTTTATGCAATATTTATACAAATACTAGTTATTCATTCTACAACTCCGAGCTGATAGGCTGAACAGCCTTTAAAGTCAGCTCAGACAAGGAGAGACAGGCAAGTGCAAAGATACCAAGGGCTGAACTACAACTCCCTAAATTTCTTCAGAAAACAATCATACCGATTGCCCAATTCACATCAAGAAAAAGCCAGCACACAATTTGAAGCATACTTGCATGCAGTTTAGTTTACTAGCTTGATTTTGTTACCAGACTGGGGAAAGTAGACTACAAGAGAGAACACTTCAGCAGGCCTGGTGCTCTGCACAGCATGCTGCTCTGCATGTGAGGGAAGCCGACGTGAAGCACAGAGCTGTTCCTGCTATCTTTCCAAATTGTTTCACTTGGACAAAAGCTCTGGTGTAGCAGTAATGAGGAGGAGGTGGAGAATTGCAGCAGAGACAGGGAGTGTCTCTGTGACAGCCCCTGACCCACACTTAACACTGTGCAATTCCAACCCGTTCATCGCTGGCACTGCTACATTAGAAGTATTACCACAAATATCCTGAGGCAGTGTCCGCAGAATTGATTGATAAACAAGGTTATATTTAAATCAAAGCTATGGTTCTGACGCCAGCCAACAAAAGCCAGGAAACACAAAGTTAAGGAGGGAGTGTCAATCTCAACTTTGTGTTTCCTGGCTCTGCTGCTGTGTCCCTCTCGGCCCAACATCCTTGCACAGAACATTTTACCAATTATCTGTAATGTCTTTATGTCAACTCGGACACTGCAGAAAGAACATCTCCAGGTTCAGCCAGCTGAACAGCTTAAGAATTTTTGGAGGCAGGAATGGTTATGTATTTGGACAGGATATGCTGAACACTAGTAGGGGAACTAATGGATTAATCACAATGTAGTGTACATAATGAGAAGGAGTAGGATGCTGCTGCCAAGTTGAGCAATGACTATTGCATTACACTAAATAACAGCTTTTTAAGGACAGCAAAAGCTAAAGAGATTCACCAGAAGCCACCTCATTTTTAGGTGATGGTTAATTTTGCTCTCAGAAAAATGCTTGTTAAACAAGATTATTTTTTAAAATAAACTAGATAAGGTTAATGGAAAAGGCATCATGCAAAATGGGTTTTAAACAACACTAAGTTAATGTAGTTTAGAGATAACTAATGTATTTTTTTAATATTAAATTATGTCTCTTTACCTGCTAAAACAAGAACATATATTAAAACAAATGCATATTTTAAAACAAAAAGTGGCAAGTTAGAAACCAATACTACAAGCTAAAGCTGATTTAAAATCAAAATATGACATGAGAGAGTAAACTTTTGTCCTTACATGATGTTCCCACACCTGAGTCAAACACATTTAACAAGGCCCTTAAAGTTACTTCCCAGTTGGCACTAAGTATTTTAAATTCAGTGAAATGGTTCTGAAGAAACCATTTAAAACTTCATGTCCAACTACAAAAATCTTATCAGATATTAAATGTATACAATTAGCAATACATCCCTCCTAAGGGAATAATGTACGCTACATTGATAATATTCTATTAAGGAAAAATGCAAGTTCTGTTGATAATATAAACCCATGTTAATAACAGGCTAATAGCTGAATACATGGGTTTCTGATCTACTAATGAGACTGTGATGCCATTTCATCAGACAGAAAATTACAGTATCGTTGGTGTGCAGCTTCAGAGCTATAAAACTGTAACAACAGAGTATGGTATGGATGAGGGATTCTTGAGCTGAAAGTGCCTTCTTGTACTCAGCTGTCAATTAAGCAATGTCTGAATAAAATGCTCACCATCAATTGTTTGCAAGTTCTGCAAGATGAAATACTCAAAAACAATTACGCCACATTAAAGGAGCAGGTAACATAAAAACCCCTGAAAGGTTATTTCCCACAATAAAGAGACAGAGATACTTGTTTGCATCTTTTCTTTCAAAAAGCAAAGCAGTAATTAAACTATTCCTACAGTCAAGATTAACATTGCTCTATATTCTTCTTGACAAATCCCACAAAACATTTTAAAATCCAGTAGTCAGTCTTATAAAAGAACAGTGTTCAGTTCCCCAACTGAATTGCCAACTGTTGTAGAGCAAGAATTAAGAGGCAAAAAATATATCTATTAAAGTAAGTAGACAGACAGAACTTAATTTTTAGAAGCTACAAGATACAAATATTTCAACAATTCTGTCTAATTTTTATTGTCTAGATTTATAAAACCTACACCTTACTTGCAGAGAATAAAGTTTAAAATAGACCACATACACTTCAATGTCATTTAACCATATTAAACATGAAGTCCAATTTCCCTTAAGCCAGTCTTTCAGCTTGAGCACTACAGCTCAAACTTGTAATTCTTTCAAAACCAAGAGAAAGCCCATCAAAATAACTAAGTACTGTGAAAGCAAGAGACTACCAGAAGAACAAACTTGTTTTCTTATCACATTCCTCACATGATGAGATAGCATCCAGTGTTTGGCTTCTGCTAAATTATGAGAGCGTATTGTACAGAAAAGAGCTTTCAGGAATAGTGATGTCCTAAAGAAAAACCCCCGGTTTAAAACCCACATGCTGGGGGCAGGGCTTGAAGTGCAGTGAGCAGCTCCAAATGAACCTTGGATCTGACAGAGTCTAACAACTAAAGCACACACAAAGTAGTTTCAGTAATCTCAATCTTCCTCTTGGGACCCAAAGAGAATTTCAGCTCTACTTCTCAACTTCCAGCACTGACAAAGGGAACAACTTAAACGGCAATTTTAAGAGATGCACACTTGTGTCCAGTTGACATATAGACATCAAACAGAAGAAGAAATAAAATTATCTGAAGAAAAATGTTAATTTAGGAGAATGGGTAAATTCACACCATCCACAATTTGGAATAATGACATAAAATGGAATAGGGAAATTAAACTATTTACTTTCAGAAAACGTACTGTAAGAGCTAGATATCCAAGTGTGACATTTGAATCAATAATTCAGGTGATCAAGAATCACAATCCTGGAATTATCCAGATTCTAGAAGGAACTGGGTGCTATGCTTTTACTATGTCTCATTAATTATAAGTTTAGCTACACTTAGCTGGCTTGGGGATTTGTAAGATTTTTATAAACCAGAGAACAGCGACTTCACAGCACAGTTCCCCAGGGAAGAGAATGAGAGAAGTTGCATGAAGTAGATACTGCAGTGCTATCTGGTGTGCTAACAGGATTTTGAGAGATAATAAAAATCAGGAGACAAAAGCGGATGCAATTGATTATGAGGTCAGTACTTGCACTTTTAAGCACGTAAACCAAATCCACAGAACAAAGAAACTAATTTCTATTTTGTGTGGCCCTTTTTAATTAAAATCAATCACTAATCACTGTGGACTGAATGGGAACAGATGGGATGCGGCTTTAACAGGTTACTTACTATACATTAGCTAAGAAAGAAAAGAATGAAAAGACTTGATTTTAATCAGAGCACTAAACCAATTCAGAAACTTTATAGCACAACAGAAGGCAGAAAAGATAACCTATAATCCTGTGCTGTGTGCTAGGATGAAGGGAAAAACAGGTTTAGATGAAAGCCATTTGAGCTCTCAGACTTGATGAGGGAAAAAAGGGATGTCCAATAGCACAGATTTTAAGTCAGCAGAAGTGCAGTAGAAGGGTGTGATGGACTTGCAGTAATTTTGTTGAGCTGCAAGGATATAGGGCTTTCTTCCACTGAATGCATTCTGAAGAATGTAAACAGCTAAAATATATAAGACAAGTGATGACAAGTACTGCAGTTCTCTACCCCCACTCAAAATTCAAATTTTTCATTCCTTTCTCCTGTTCTTTTCAATGATGCTATAGTCTCAGTTCCTTGATAGACTGATCACTGCCTTTCTGGAGTTTGCTATTTCCGCAGGATTTTGTGGTATTATTAGGGCAGGAAAGAGATGACAAGACCTCTTCAAATGAGCCACAGAAATACAAAGAGATTTGAACGAGTGCCATTTACAGGAGCAAACGTTCACAGAAGCCAAACTAAGAGCAGCCCACTTCATGACATACCAGAATTAGGCAGCCTTCAGGCCACTTTGAGCAGATGCAAGCCAGATTATTTCATGCATGACTACAATGTTGCAGTGCATTAGAAAAAAAAGCATCCTAAAACAAGTAATATTTTGTATAATAATGGTGAATTAAGTCACTATTAAAGTGGCAGGCAACAGAGGGAAAGAGAGAGAGAGGGGGAGAAGAAGAGAGAGAGAGGGAGAAGCTGTTAAAAAACAATGGTTGAAGTCCCATGTGGGCACCAACTTAGCCTGAAAGGTCACAGAGACTTTTTACACATTTGTTTTGCAAATAGTTTCTGCAAGTAGAAAGAGCAGTTGTAACTCTCCCTCTCATCATCAGATTAGCACGTCCCCCCAAGTGCAGCAGTGCTCTCAAACCGGCCAACTGTTCTAACATGGGTCAAAAGTTCAGCCTTTAGCTGGGGCACTGCTGCCGAAAAGGCCTTTTCCAGTAACACTCCCAGCCCCAAAGCCAACTTTGTCATTAAAGAAATGTACATACAGATTTCAGCCTCTTCACAGCATCTTCACAGATATGCATTCCTCTGGATTCATCCACTTCCACGTGTCCCAAGTACTGCAGGAAAGAGAGTAGGGGGAGAAAAGCTTAACAGTAGCTCCTTAAACTCCCTGGGTTTTGATGAATCCAAGCTCTGAATTAATCTCAGTACAGCTGATGTGATGGGTGTTAACAGCACTTTGCCAGCCTTCTTTTGAACCTGCATTTGGAGGTTTGACTGTGTACATACATGGGGGCACCAGCATCAGGAGAAAAGCATAATACAACTAGAAATTTTGAGGGAAAGGCAGACTTTCCTTTCTCAGGGGAAAATATGTAATTGAAAAATAATGAAAACTGTATTTTCCTACTTATTCATCATGAGCTGTAGTACTTTTTTTTACTAGCGTAGCAGGAAACCCTTACATCAATATAGAGATAACTGAATAAATTATTTCTTAATAATGATAAATACATTTAGTATTGCAAGCTGAATTACACTACACAGTAAATGACCAAATATTTTTGAATGTTGATGTCCAAATAGGAGAAATTTGCCCACCACGCCACTTTTTTGAAATTGTAAACCAAAAATTGTTTCTCTTCATTACAACACCAGGCTGTTACATAGACACTGAGACATTCATCATTCTTACAAAAAGGGTTGTGTTGGGTTTTTTTTGTTTTGTTTTTAATCTTGTTTTCTGCATATTCATCTTACCAAGCACTACTTTAAAAAAGCCCCAGCAACAGAAGAGTGAAGAGAAACTTCAAGCTTCAAAGCCTTTGAATTTACAACCCAGAATAATATTAGTCTATAGAGAATGCAATTGCAAGAAATACATTAGTGTAGTGTTTGGGGTACCCTGGTTAGTTTAGTTTTACACTCTGCAACTTTTAGCTTTAATTTTTCCAATTTCCCTACTTTTTCCAATCCTAGTACTTTTTGATAGAGAAAGCAAATGTTCTCTCAGAAAAATTCATATTCTTATACAAAGTACTTAACTCTTGAAGAAAACAACAGAAACTGTTAAAAGCTTTCTGAAGTTTTGTAGTAAGAGCTATAGGTCAAAGAAACTTTCCCCAATTTACATGCTATTGTAAGAATTGTATGCAATTCAGGATTTTGATTCCAGGCTAGCTAGAGAGTAAGTGGTTTTAAAATATCAGAATTAATGCTCGTGTCACTTAATGCAGTAATAAACCCAGGTTTAATAATCTAATAAGAAGTTGCACTCTACAACAGATTGTTCTGTCATGAGTTATTTGAAATCTCTTAGATTTTGTTTCATTAATCAGGATACAATACTTAGCTAGATGGACAAAAAGTATTTCACTCATAGCACCACACTGAAGCACTCTCAGACTAACAGATTCAACTATATGGAGAAAATCAAGATTGTTTCAAAGATTTAATGGAAATTGGAAGGTTGAGGTTTTTTTCATGCAAGGCAAGATGCTACAGAAGAGGAGAATCCATATATCATTAAACTGCTGAAAGATTTAAAATATCTTAAGTGACAGAGAGCTTTAGCATTAAATCTCACTAGGTGGCATTTCTTTTAAACAGAATTAAATGTGGATGGAACAATTCTGAAAGAATTTCATTTAAATCAGCCCTCACAGCTGGAGAACAGCTTGAAAAATAAATTGCACTGAAACTAGAAGGTAAATAAAAGAGATCTGACTCTTTATAGCTTTTTCAAAATGAGCTCTGTGAGGCTGAAGCCTTATAATTGATTGCTGGAGCTGCCAAAACAGCAACTGTACTCCCTCAGCTGAGCTTGCTGAACACTTGCGCAAGATCTTCATTTCTCCAGAACACAAAGGGGAACATTTTAATCCTACAAATACACAAATAGTAACAACTAAAGATGCAATTACTGTGTGTCTGGAAGTACATATGTACATCAGTTGTGCCATGACTCCTCTGGGAGAAGTTCCAGAGATGCAGAAATTCTGTTGTACATATTTCTGTTGTACATGAGGAAGTTTTGGGTTTAGTAACTTCTCTTTGAAAAGAGAATGATATGGACAGCAACAAGGCTGAGGTTTATACTGGCCAGGAAAGGGAATGGGCCACCTAATTTGCATGACCATTACATATCATCCATATAGAGGACAACTTCTGATTTCCTGACCAATCTGCACATCTCCTTTACTCCAGTGTAGCCAAAATGTTTCCAGCTGAAGATTCAAACCATTCAGGCCCTGTACTTGGCAACCTGCCTTTTGCTTCAAAAAGGGAGAAACAGAGCAGGGTAAATATTGCCTCATGTCACACTACAAAACAGACAATCATTCTCCCCTGTGTTGCCAAACCTCTATTCAAGTCCCATGCTCCAACTTCTAGCAATCAGTCATGCCACTGCTGCTGGAGACAGCAAGTTTAGCTGCAGTTTTCAATACTGCTTCCACTCCAGTGAATGGGGACATTATTATACGTATCAAGTGCATCTATCCACACCAAAAGGGTACAATCCACAGACCTCATTGAGCATCAATCAATTCTGAATTTTAAAAGAAATTACACTGTCACACAATACTTCTTTATGATATAGAGGACAAAAGGTGCTTTGTTTGCATTTACACATTACACTTTTAGCCCTTCATAAAAAAAGAAAAAAACTCGTTCTTGTCATTGCATTTTTGCAGAAACCAGAAGTTCATCATTATCACTGGTCTTGTACAGTTTACAGGCAATTTCAGAATTCTTCTTGCTTTGTTTTTGTCTTTTTCTGGGATGGAGTGGTGGCGTGTTAATTTCTTATACATGCCAATATACTCTTCTTTCTTGCAAACATAAATGTTAACTCTATAACCAAAATGCTGTGGTCCTCTTCTTTTTATAGCCAAATATCCCATAAGCAGCAGGTCCCCTTCCAAGTCTTCAAGCTTAGTTCTAAAAACTTCTTCCCCCACCAAGCTGAGAGTAGATACACATAGCTCCTGTATTTAACCAGTGCTACAATATTTATCTGACTTTTAATGGGTTGTAATCAAAGACATAAACATTTCCTCAAGAAAACTGGCAAAAAACTCTGTCAAAGACTGAGACTTCTTCTAGTGTTTACATTTTAAACAGAAGTGTTAAATTGTGCATATATCTCAACCTAGCCTCAAATTTGAAATATTGGATCAACTTCTTAGTTCAACAGCATTTTATAAGTGACATTTCAAAATTTAATAAAGGAAAGGCAGCTACTAGTTAGAATCTGAAATGAAAGTTAAAAACCA
Source organism: Climacteris rufus (assembly GCA_013398175.1). NCBI lineage: Eukaryota > Metazoa > Chordata > Aves > Passeriformes > Climacteridae > Climacteris > Climacteris rufus. The sequence goes on along the minus strand of VZRZ01006846.1, from coordinate 79,149 downwards.
GAATCCAGGACTTAAGAAAAATAAACCATTGTTAAACTCTGTTGTTCCACCACCAGAAAGAGATTACACAGAAACCACCTTAAAAAGCAGATACACAAATCCCACACTTCTATAGACAACCTTTCAGGATCTCTGAATGGAACTTCCCTTTCAAACTAAAGGAGAAGAAACATACTGCTGAAGTGCCTGGGCAGCAACTTGTCCTCTATAAGTAAAATCTCCTACAAATCCATGACAGCCCATTACCACAAACACACTCAAGGACTGGGACACATAAGTACTGGGGTACACAAAAATCCATGTGAACTTCCTAAGCCATACTGTGGTGGATGATGACTTTGAGAACAGTAAGGAAAGGAGTACCCATGACATATTTGCAAAGAGCATTTCTTGTCACAGGGATTGTTGCAGTTAGCATTCCTGGAGAAACTGAGTACTTTTCCATCAGGAAAATGCACATAGCAGGAATGAAGTATTAATATTGAATGCACTCCTACTTAATTTCCATAGCAACCAGCAGAATGATAGTCATGACATCAGCAATTCTCGGACATAAGATGTGCTGTAAGAGATTTAATCATTATACCAGAAATTACCCAGCAGTGCTTTTACAGAAAGCTCAAATCCTTGTGGGCAGAGTCTGCATAACATAAAAGCTAGTAGAGAGAGCAGAGTAGAGAGAGCTAGTAGAGAGAGCAGAGTAACATAACATAAAAGCTCTAATCCAAACAAAATACTTTCAGGGGCTGTTGGAGAAAAGTCCTTAACACAAACATTATTAAATAGAAGCATTGCTTATATTAACATTTTCAGCAAAAAAATAGATGAGGTTATGGTACAGCAAATTGAAAAAAAAAAAAAACAACTTTCCCTCTTCATCACTGATATTTATGTTCTCTTTCACTGATGGTGCTGTTTGGTATCAATCTCTAGTCAAACATAAAGCAATCAACACAGGAACAAGTTAAACTGGCACACAGCAGAACACACTTAGAATTTGAAAAGTGCTTGAGAAACTTTATTCTTTTTCAACATCGGAAACATTTTCAAACTTCATCTAAAAACCAACAACTCAAGTTACTGTAGCAAGTGTTTTTGGTGAAGTCCTACCGTCTTCTCCCAAACATATACTATTGACATTACTCCTACTAAAACATCAAGGGCTGATATTATCAGGTCAGAAACACTGCTGGTCAGAAATAAAACAGATCTACCATCCGTGTCCTAGTACAAGCAATACTGCCCTGATCTTCTTTGTTTCCATTTCTCTCACAAATACTTGGCTGACTCAGTTTTCAAAATTTCAAAGTTCAACAATAACAGCTGGCAAAAAGAAGATCCTCTTCCAGAGCTCCTTCAACCTGGACAATTCACTCAAGCCAGTTCTGTTTGTTCAAGTCTGGTAATGTGTTTTTACAGACTCTCTTTGAAACAGACTCAGCTACACAAATAATTGAAGTTCCCTCTGTATCAGCAGATGTTCACATGCACTGTTTTATTTGCAGTAACAGATTAGGTTCTTTAGATTACATTGAAACTAGACGGACACAGGAAATGAGCTTACTTGAAGTCTTGGCCGAAGTGTCCTGTTCTGGGAAGCTGGCTGCCATAAAGAGAAGCACACCAGCATTCCTTGGTACTTTTCCTAGAGGCAACAACATTCCTCTTTCTTTCTCTGTGTAAGTTCTGGGGTATTATTTGCAACAGTAAGACTGACTACTTGACATCTGCATGTGTAGATATGCTTCTGGAACTGGCACTGCTCAAGAATTAAAGCCTGAGCTCCAAAGTTTCACAGTGAAATGCTGTCTCGCAACTAGACATAAGCTTTAATCCAGAAATTCTGGATACGTGTTAAAGCTGAGCTACTTTTCCACCGACTTCTGTAAGATTTACATTCCAATATTCAATACTTGATTTCTCTCTTCTCACACACATGCTCCTGCTTTTTAAATTTATCAGTTTGAAACAGATGTTTGCTTAGACAAAGCTGTAGAAGCACAGGCAACAGAAACTATATGATTATTGCATCAACAAAGCAATTTTGCTTAGTCAAAGCTCTAGGTTGGTTAGGATGCTCCATGGGACATGTCACCAGAAATCAAAATGTCTCATCAACCTGTTAAATCCCCCAAAACAGGTGCTGTAGAAGCCTGTGACTGCTAAATGTCTCTGAATAGTGAGGGTCAAAATAATCTGAAACAGTATCTATACCAGTGGTTCTCTGTCACGTCACGTCCACCCAAGAGCCACACTGCATTTCATGTACTGGTTCTCACATGACCTTTAGCACTGTCAACAGAAACACCATGCTGAGGGAATAACAAACATTTCCAGTTAGGGATACTGAAGATGAAGCAGCGAAGCTCAATACAGGATACACAAATACTATATTCTTCATTTTTTCACAAAATGAGGCAGAGAGGGAACTCAAAAGGTTATGTAGCACAGCATTTCCTTCAGGGCAGGATCTACTTCCACATCTGCATCAGGTAAGTCAGCCTTGAAGTATTATGACATTTCTGTAACTGGGGATCAACAGGCTGGACCTTCTACCCTGTAGTGTGCATGTCTCACTGTAGAAAGGGAGGTTACTTTGCTGAGGTGTTACTGCTAATGCATATCCTCAATTTCCCTTGATGAGGCTTAAGCACACTATTTCTCCTAGCCCTTTCACAGCTTCACAAATATACTGTCAGACTTTGGTTTTCAGCTGTATGCTCTGATGTGCAATTCCTATTTTTCCAGGAATTCAGCATTATTAAATAAACTTAAAAATGTATTTTAAAAAAAAGAAAAAACAAAGGAAAATCAAGTATTGACAGCAAAAAGTTTTATACACACACTGCACAGGTGTACACCATACCTCTTCTTCAAGTCCTGCAAAAAATTCAGTTTCAAAGTATGACACTGAAGATCTCCTAATTTTAAAAAACAGAATTAAAAAGTATAACCCAATGACAACTTTTTTATTTCCAACACCTAAATTACATTTAAAATAAATGTTTCTGCAAGGCAATCCAAACCATTTTTATGGCACAAAACCTTAATTGCCATATCTTTAAAACAACGTGAAGTTTATTAAACTATTTAAGAATTTGACCTTGGCCAAAGACAGGAGGTTTTCAAAACTCAGCAAGAAGTTTCACTTAGAATTTCTTGTTAGCCAGCCTATTCAAACAAAACTAAAGTTGGACACAAGGGTGAAAAGTTTAAAGATTAGGAATTGCCTTACATTCCTTTTAATCATGACAAAAATGCATAGGAATATATTGGAGGCATGCTTCACACCTTCCACTATAACCACCATCTTTTATAATTAGCCGACTTCCAGGCTTTTTCCTGTGATGTTAAATGCTGCAGAATTTTTAAAATGTACCATTGCTTGCAGAGGGCTAGCATTCAATAGGAATGGTTACAGTTCACTGCTAACATCAGTTCATGCCTTCAGAGGTAGGGATTTCTAGTGTTTAATGTGTAAGGCTGTACAACATTTCAGAAATCAGCAGATTTGTCACATTAACTCCTTAAAAATACTTAACATAGTTTCCAAAGACTATTCAAGTACCTCAAGCTTTCACAGTGAAATATATCACATGCCAAACTTAAAGGCACTTCAGCATCATGCTGGTAAATTCTTTCACAGCCACTATTTCAAACTAGAAGTGCATTTGAGACATAAAACAAAAGCCACAGTTACCTGTGCTGCTACCAGTCTTTCTGACCTGGAGGAACAGAATGGCATGCAATTTGTATTTATAGACTTACTAAAAATAAGAAGTTGTTTTTAATACGAAATTTATAAATTTGACATTAAGCAATAAAGCTCAATACAAATTCCAAAACTAAAGAGGACAAGTGGGTGGCCAAGAATGGTGTGAGAGCACAAAGCAAAGTGACAGAAATGACCTATCTCCCACTGATAGTGGTTTCAGCAGGGCCACATATGGCTTAACAACATAAACACAGGGACCCCCAGGGATGAGAACTGACAATCACAGGTTCCAGTGAGGATACTCTACAGGGTTCATGCCAGTTGTTCCCTTTCCTTCTGTCTGTTCTTGAATACAGAGAAATACGGTGTCTTCCAAACACCTCCCACCAAAGAAAGGGTTAGACAGGAAACAGTTCAAGAGTATTTACTCTGAAAAGTCAGTTCTTTTATATGTGCAAGTACAACTGTATCCATACAATTGATATTTGTCAACACTAACACAGAAATCAAGATTCAGTGGAAAGGCTAACTCCAGTGATACCAGGTACTCGGCAGCAAACCCTGGATGCCAGAGATAGAAATGTGGTTTGTTACTCTCCCATGCCAGCTTCTTCACCGACATCTTTAGTTTTCCAGTTGGAATAAAAAAATGCAAGTAAACTTACAGGTTATATGCAACAGTAGCCTTAGAAGCCTTAAGGTCAAAAGAGACTGACCACCAAAAACACAGAAGTGACAAAACAAAACAAATTAAATTATCAAAGATACACACAACTCTTGTGCCTTCTAGAACAACAGGCAGCAATCAGCTGTTAATTTTCTGTTTAGCACATCCCCTTGGTCAGGACCACCAAGAACTTGCAAGTGCTTGGTTTGTTTAGTTCTCTTAGGTAGAAGGAAATGACCTAATTTTTCTGATATAAATTTCACAGGCCAGTTACTCCAAAGTGCATTTGTATGAATGAAAACCACTTACCCAGAGGGACACTCAAAAAGGCTTTTCAGACAAAAGAAGCCCTAGTGTCAAATATTTTAGTCATTATAACATAGAACAGCTGCATGTTTTCAGTGAGGTAGTGTCTGGACCAAGAAAGCAAATTTGAAAATGTGTATGTCAATTAACTTCATTTGTTGCAATTACAATGTATAAAATTGTGTACAAATAAATTATAGCACAGATAGAATGTCTGTTAGAATATTCTGCTTCTGAATAGCTTTAAATACAATCTCTTCATCTAAGGCCCTTATGTATTGCATGTATCTGGCACAGTTTTTCTCTCAGAGGAAGGATTCTCTACTGAAACACAGTATTTACTTCTCGGTTTGTTAGGACAGTGGAAAAGAATTTGTCCCTGGAAACAGACTTCTGTGCAGACTTTACAGCAGATGAACCAGTGCCACATTTAATAACAGGACAACTCTTGTTGAACATCTATAAAACCTGCAATATATTATGCCTCCACACCACCAAAGTCAGGAGAGCAACACCATTTAAATTCCCAGTCGAATAACAAACGTCTGCAAGCCACTTTTCTAAACACAAGTTTAACACCCTTTTCATACCTTTGCTGACAGACAGGCACCTGTCTCTGCTCATGCAGTGGAGTGCAAAAAGTCCATCCAGTGGCACACTCCAGCATCCTTGTCTCTTCTTTCAATGTAACTTTAGTGTATTCAAAGCAGCTTACACAGAAGAGCACTAAAGGAAAGTCAGTAGCCACTCCATGGCACTATTTTTGACTGTCAGGTTACCAGCATGGTTAGACTTCCAAAACAGAGGAGGACTATCTGTAATTACATCTACACACACTAAGCTGACCGAGAAAATATGATCAGGATGCCACATGCAACACAGCCTCACCAACTAGCAGAGAAACATGGATTGTTAAACCAAACAGTGTTACTGACTAAAAGGCACAGTATGCACCAATGACTATCACCATCTCCAAATTTATGAGCACATCACTGGAGAGAACCAACTGTGCATCGAATCTACTTCCCTGAATTTTAACACTACAAAAAGGAACATAACAGGAATTTTGCCAATACATTCCACAGTAGAGAGCATCTTCTCTACTGAAAGGAAGACAATCCATAGGTGTATCAAATTTACTCAAAATCCAACAGCACACTTATGGGCTTTAACAACAAGGATCAGCTGTGGACATAGCACAGCAAGAGCTTCAAGAACCACGCCAAAGCAGAAAACCTTTCAGTAACATTAAATCTGTTTGCAGTACAGCATCTTCCAAACACAATGAATGAGCAGCTACTGGAGTCCCTGTCCAACACTAACAGAGTGAAGCCTGAAGGCAGGATGAAATCCTACTTGCAACATGACTTTCAAAGTGCTTCCACATGCTCTGTAATGTCTAAAAAAAGGATAAATCTGTGGTAGCACTCTACAAACACCCGAGCTCTGGGCAAAATACAAATGCCCAAAGGCAAGAAGTTAAAAACCAAACCAATTTAAGAGATGATCTTTTTATAAGAGAAACCAAGAGCAAATGTTCCTTTATGTGTTTCCACCAGTCTTTTTCTCTCTCAAAAAAAACCCAAAAAAACAATATTAGAGTCTTACCTAAATAAAATAGCAACCATTAGAAGAAACAACACCCACAACACGGCTGACAGTACATTAGCTTCATGTATTTTACTTTCACACAGAAAATCTTACAGACAGCTGCAGCAACATTAATTAAGAATTCTCAGGTCTTCACAGAGTACAGATAAAATCTTTACCACCCCTGCAAAAGCCAGATTCTGGTCTTGCTGCTCAGTCTTTAAGCTCCAAAGAATAACAGATGATGACTTTCAGAGAGTGGGCAAGGCAGATCATAACAAATCATGACAGACTAATCCCCCCCAAAACATGAAGTGTGGTTGGGCAGCCACACTACAGACAATGGAGCATCCCGGAATTCCCACTGCAGAACTTCAAGAAAATTAAGGTACTTTCACAATATTTCAGATTTGAATGCACTCTTGTTCATTAACTGTTCTTCCCAAACTATCTCACTTGGTCCTGCTTCCTTGAGGAGCATCAGGAAGAAAAGTCACCCCATCAGATATTTAAGGACATAGGAGACTGCATACTTTTCCTGGAATGTATGAATTTCCAAAAACTACCCAAGAACAACGTAACAGGATACTCTCCTTCAATAGCTAAAAGTTCTATTCTTTCTGTGAGCAAAATCCAGTACCACCCACTGCAGCGATGACTCTACATCTGCTTTATCTGGTTCCCTCACAATGGCATACTTCCTGTCTCTATCTATTAAACACCCCTTAACACCCACTTTGCATCTCAAGCCTAATCAAAATTTCCACTTTCTCCATCCCAAGGCACACTATTTTGGACAATAAATTCTAATCAAGTAAGATAAAATGCCTATTAATATCAAGAATTGCTCTGAATTCAAGTTTTCACCTAACTGCAAATTCTTTAAATATTAATAGTCTACCATCCCAATCAAATCAAGAAATGTATGTAGGCATACATTTACCTTCAGAGCACTTTTTCCAAAGAACAAATTAAAGTGATTAATTGAATTCCAATTAAAAGTAGACTAATAAGTGAAAGTAAGTCCCATTATGATGGCAGGATGCAAAAGTTCATCCATTCTATGCCTTTTCAGCACAGAATAGCCCAAAACCTTTTCTGACTTTGGGCACAAGTGCCCAGAATAGAGGAATGCTTCATTTAAATACAGGAAGCGTTTGTCATTAGAAGTGCAAGTCCTGACTGAGAGTTTTAAAAGTCAGTCTTTAAAAACAGTGAGAAGTGGTTCACACCCTTTGTGTTCAGTAAAGGATCGAAAAATTTTGAATAAAACTGAATACCTAGAAATCGAGCACTTTGCTTTTCAACCTGTGTAACACCTAAGTTATGAAAAAAAAATCCTCAAAACTCTGTTCTCTGCTAGAAAGTGTTAAACCTTAATCTAAGTTTGAGCTTTCACAGAGCAATTACTTTCAAAGCTTTGGCAAAACACCATCTCTATTTAGTACTGAATTACAGTTCCTTCCTCTTAGCAGAAAAATAACTCAAGACAAAGCCAAATAAGCAAGCAACCATGAACTAGAAATGTTGTATATGTTGAGTGTATGTAAAAGCATACATAAGCAGCTCTAGTAGGGTAACACCTGTGTGAAAATCTCAAACTTACTCAAATCTCAAACTTACTGTTTACCTACACAAATATATGAAACAGTCAGTTTCAAGAATTCCACCTAGCAACATCACATGTTTAACTATCAGACAGAACTACTTTAAGCATAATACAGATAAAAACTAATGAGAGGTCCTGAGGTGTCAGAACCGTCAAGTGTGGCCCTTGTACATAAATATTTAATCCATTAGCTTTCCCCAAGTGTCATCTGCTTCCAGTCTACTGAAGATCTAATGTTAGTGCACCCTGGGGAAGAAAGGGAAGCATATGCAACAAGCCACCCTAAATTTTACATTTATTTTTATTATGGTATTTCTTAAATAATAATATTAAATATTATTCTAAAATATTAAAATATTGTTTGTTGAATAAAGAGGAAGGAGAATCAGACACAGAAAATACCTATTTATAATACTCTGATAATCTGGAATGAGTTATCAGAATGTAAAAAGGTAATTTCAGTTTCATATGCATTAATAGTCTGTAATATGCATACACAAAATTGTAGCACAGAAGACATTCTCAGAAGCCAGTAAGTGCTTCTAACCTCATGCACTGGTCAAAATCCCCGGTGTTACTTGACAATATTTTCAATTTTCAAGAGAGAGGAAGGATTGCTTTCCAAGCACAGCCCACCACTTACCCTACAAATCAAACTGTAACCACAACTACACTTTTAAGAGAGAGAACTGAGTAGCTTTCCATGCAGTCTTAGAGGTCTATCATTTCTGCTCTTCCAGAAAAATGAAGACAAATATTACAAGTATTACTCCTCTTCCTAGCTACACGATTTATTTCAACCAGATAATAACGGAGGATATCTCACACTGATTTTCCAAGGCATTTGTTACAATGAGTCATCTGATTTTAAGAAAAAAGCCACATCCTTTGCAACGAGAGCTGACTGTAAAACAGGTCAGTGTGCAATGAAGCATGTCTCTGGCTTACGCCTGCCAAAAAAAAGCCTAAATAGTAATTCATGGCAAGAGCACTTCATGGCTATCCAAAGGAAAGGCAGAAACTCTCACCTTAACAGGAAAGCTGCACTTGCCAGTGCGAACGCCTTCTTCATCCGTCTGCCACTGGTGAGGCCTGCTGGCCTCGGGGACATAGACATCTTTCTTTCTCCTAAAGCTTTGCCGTAATTTGTTCATTTCTCAGATTTTCACGTCCTAGAAGAAAAAAAAAAGAATACTGCCAATAAGCACCAACACACATTTTAGCCACTGTGGGTCAACCACTATCATGAGAAATGTCCCTGTGAAAAACCTGAGCTTTTGCAAAAACAAATGAAAGGTCCTGTGAAAGGAAAATATTTTGGATATAGGTTCAGAGAAAGACAGATATTCACTTCAAAATGGAAAACACAAATCCACATGACTTGTTTAATGTCTTTCCACAGCAACTGAAGCATTAGACCCAGGAATAACTATTGCTGGGAGCATAAGGTTACCTAAAATAGCTGATGGAGAAGCTCTGAAGACTGATGGGTATGAAATCCTGCCTCCCCAAATTTATACACCTACCTAAAGCAACCAAGCAGGACACCAACAGCAAAAGCTTCCCAGGCACTCATGCAAGGCAACGATTCATAGCCCTAAAACTGCTCCTACATTCAGGTGCTTGTGCTGTTCTTTAAGTAAGTATACAAGAGATAGGTTCTTGCTTTTACAGAGGGGAGCAGTCCAGCCCTTGCTTAGTCTACTGGTAGAAGTTCTTATGCTTAAATGTGAAATGTGCTTCTTCAAAAGGGGAAGACAGTTCTGTAAATACACTTGCAAAGCCTGGAATTCAAAACTTTTTATACAATATTCTTGTATGCATCAATTTCTACGTACAATGCAATCTACACTTCAGACATGCTCACCTTTACTAGATTCAAACTACAATTACCCAAAAAGCTGTCAGAAAAATTACCACTAATAAAAAGACTCAATATTCAGCTAAAGAAGTAAAATCATATGGGATACAATGTGAGGAATATACAACACATAGTGAAAGGCTTCTTGAGATTTGGTTGTCTTTACTGAAAAAGAAACCTTCTTACAACCAAGACATCTCATTTTGATAGAAAAAAAAGATGTTACAGAATTCAAGGCAACAAAATCTAACTGGATTATATATGCTTATTTCCCATTAGATTGAATAAACTACAGAATATAGATATCTACAGTGTCAACAGATGCCTCGGAATGAAAGTTGCTTTAAAAGCAGTTTGCACACCATTTTAAATCTTGAAAAGAACTAGTATCATCCAGTTAAAACTATTTGACATAGGTGAGAAAAATCAAGACATTCATGTCTGTGGTATCTGACATGTAAGAAGCTTAAAATCAAAATGCAATATTTCAAAGCTGAACAAAAGTCAGAAATTAAAAGCCTTATAGAAAATCACCACCCACCACTAATTAAAAATATTATATTGTTTTGTATTTCATGATGCACTTTAGCCATTCCAAGTAACAAAAAGGTGTGAGTTGTGTTACTGACTCCCTAAAACTTCCTTCAGCAACTTTTACTTTCTTTCTCAAGCAGCAGATAATGAAGCAAGCCAGTTCCCACCGTATCTTAGGGGCATGATACTGGCTCATTTTGCTAGAATCTTCCATCTTTCCATAATCTATTTAAAGGAATATTGTAAAATAAGTAATACTTTAAAGATACAGCCATGGATAAAGAAAACACCACTGTATCACTGGAACTGGGAAATTTAAGTGTGGTGATGTTAACTGTTTAAGTGCAAATAAGCAGGTTACTCATATGCACAAGTTCAATGGTTCATTTGAATTCAGTAACACCTGGGTCTTGTAGCATTCTGGGGCATTCTTTCAACATATAGGGTAATTCCTGAAGTATTTCTACATTAGAAAACAGCCAGATCAAACACCACTTTTACAGCAAACACCTGCACTCAAAGTTGCACGATGAGCATTTGAAAGCAACAAGGTGTGACGTTGCAAGCAATCCAAACCCAAATGCAAACTAAGTGAAGGGTTGGGATGTATGGCAAAGGCTACAGCAACTGTCCCCAGCATGTACCTAGAACAGCCACGAGGTCTAACACAGTGTAAGAGCCAGGATGGGAAGTCACTCAAGGATTCTCAATCACAATGATCTAGTTGTAAAGAAGTGTTAACTTAATTCCTTCATAGCTACAAAATGCCTGACATCACTAGTAACATATTTTCTTGAATTTACTTGAACAGATTAGAGAGTAGAACATGTGTGCAAAACAAAAAACATGCACATTTCTTACCACCCAATAAGCTGAAGCAGCTCTGTTCTGCTTTCAGCTGGGACAGAGTTAAATTTCCTTCCCAGTAGCTGGTACAGTGCTGTGTTTTGGATTTAGGCTGAGAAAAATGTTGATAACACACTGGTTTAGTTGTTGCTAAGGAGTGTTTACACTAAGTCAAGGTCTTTTCTGCTTCTCACCCCACCCTACTATTGAGTGGGCTGTGGAGCACAAAAAGTTGTGAGGGGACACAGCTGGGACAGCTGATCCCAACCGACCAGAGGGGTATCCCCAGCACATGGCATCCTGCTTGGCACGGAAAGCTGGGGGAAGAAGGAAGGAAGGGGGTACATTCATAGTGATGGTGTTTGCCTTCCCAAGTAACCATTATGTGTGACGGAGCCCTGCTCTCCTGGGGATGTGGCTGAACACCCACTTGCCCAAGGGAAGCAGTAAATGAATTCCTTGCTTTGCTTGCCTGTGTGGCTTTTGTTTTACCTATTAAAATGTCTTTATCTCAACCCATGAAGTTGCTCATTTTTGCTCTTCTGATTCTCTCCCTCATCCCACCAGGAAGAGGGTACAAGTGGCTGGAGGGGGTTTAGTTGCCATCTGGGGTTAGACACTCCTCTATAAATACGGCTTCTTTATTTTACAAGCTAAAAGCCATTTTAAAATCTCTGAATGTGCAAAGGCAATTCTCGACATTTTAAGAGGAGCTGCAAGGCTTCTATTCTCCATCAAGGCTTAGAGAGGCATTACAGCAATATTAGCTACGTATTTTGTTTTATAAAGTGCAAACAGAGGACTCTTTGCATCAGTCTAAAGGAATCAGAATTTCCAGGGAGGCCATTCAATCACCTTGGGCAGGTGATACGTACTGCAGCAAATCTCTAAATGGCACCTCAGCTCATAAGGACAGACACCCACTCTTGTCCCTGCTGCAGACTGGCAGTGCCACAGCATGATGAGCAAAACCACTGTTCCAGTTGCTTCCAGGTGAAAAGCACAGGAATCCACTCAGCACATGGCTCACAGCCCAGCTGCCTCACCTTGCCACTCCAGTGAGTGACAAACAGGCATAGATACTCCATTCTGCCAAAAGGGCCACACACTCCTAAGCTGATACATTCAGATGCAGTAAGGCTCCTGTGTGGGTTGTGAAGTTCTCAAGGTAACTCTGAATCGGAAAAACTGCAGTGAATAGCAAAGCAAGAACTGAGGACAGCACACAAGTACTGTACCACCTGTGAAAAACCACAGACTAATTGCCTTATCATAACATTTGCTTATGTGAGCATTCTGTTGGACTTCTCCCTCCTGGGCATTCCTTTTTCCCATGAGACTGGCTCCTTATCAGACATTTATTATGATCAGGAACCTCAATCCACAGGGGAGGATAAGAGTTCCTCAACTACATTTTGTACGTGAAGCTGAAGTGGCATTTTGCCCAAAGTATTTCCTTTTCACTGAAAACCAAACCCATTTTCCTACATGTCCTAATTTTGAGGTCGTGTTGGAAACAAGCAGTTTAAAAATAGCTTATTCTAGTTGATAGAAGTGCTGACAAATAGCAAAATTAATTTCTGGTCAGGCAACCAGCAAGCTTTCCACTTTCAAACAGCCACACTTGGGCTGTCTGAAATGTCAGACTTACCAGTAGGTTGCAAAACAGTATGTCCTAGAAACACCTAATGTGCTGGTAACATGCATGATAGGCCAACATAACTAGAACTGTTATCTAATGGGGAAGAGTTATATAGAACATTTCACACAGGCTGCACATTTGAGGATTCAGGAGAGAAGCACATGAACTGCTACAATTAAGTGCTGAATATTTTACTAATTTTGTCTGGAACTCAAAATCCCTGTGCAGAAGCTCCAAAGAGAGATGAGTGAGCATTTTCTACTTGAATTCTTTGCAGGGCACTTCACATTTCCATGCAAGTCCTGTGGGCTTGCCAACACAACAACAGACACCAGCCTAGGCTGCAACAAGCTATCAGGGTATTTTCTAGTAAACGCACAGCATCACTGGTACTGTAACAAGTTTTCTACTATGTTTTAGGATTATGTAAGATGAAAGTTATCAGTCTCTGATTTTTTTTTAATTTAGCAACTTATATTTGTCCTGTAATTAGAAGTATTTTAAAATCACTCAAGAAGAAACACACCAAAACACCAAAGCCACTATTTCCTCTTCACTTTTATAAATTTAGCTTGGGCCCAGAGAACGAAGACAATGGAGACACAGTATTTGAAGATAACCCTGGTGAAAAGCCAAGATAGGGAACTCAAAATCTAATTAAATCAAAAAACATAACATTATATCAGAGACAAACTGCTAACAAAGGCTGAAAGCACTGACCCTTCCAGAGAAAAGAAGAAACAGAGTCACTTTGGGTCCTGGTACATTTGAAGGCTATCTTACTGCAGACAGCTGCGTATCTGAATGGTCATGCCCACCAGAGGAAAAAAAAACCAAGTAAAACAAACCCAACAAAACAAAACCACCCACACAACACAAAAACCTCCACCATTTTTGTAATCCAAGAGATTACAACATGAGACTAAACATTAGACCAGTTCCCAAAGCACCACATAAGCACCTACAAAAGGTATCAAAAAGACAAATGAGTTTTTAAATTTATGTTGCCATTTATTTTTAAGAAAATTGTTGTATTTTGGAAACAGAGCTGCAAGTGCAATTTCAGGAGAGCTTTAGCACCATTATTCTTCTGACCACCAGAAAACTGCCACTTACACCTCTACCAGTCCACTGACAGCTCAGGGGCAGAGTTGTCGGAAACAACAGAGACAGAAACATTATTGTCATGGATAAAAGTGCATGTTGAAGCACTCTTGGCTTCACTGCCTTGTGCATCATCAGGTTATAGCTGCAGAACAAATTACTGCAAGATAAACCAGCATGTTGATTCACGTCTTGTTAGCTGCTCTGCTGTACAAGTGTGTTCATTTTTACCCTTCAGTGAGCACAAGCCAGCAATTTACCCTTTGGTGAGAGATGGGTGAGCTTTCATATTAACTGAAGTTAGATCAGGGGGAAGCTGCTGATGATGCAAATTTGGAGTTTGGCTTGCCCATGTAACCACACAGATCCTTTACATTCTTGCAGACATTTCTTGCAGAGCACTTGCTGCTACCAGGCAATCCAAACTACAGCAGCTGCAGGGCAGAAGGACAATATGGGTACCCAAACTGCAATCACAAATTCAGGTGGTTAGATTTTAAGGTATGGTGTACTATATATTTCACAACAAGCAACCACTTACAGTTTCAACGCTGACGACAAAGTAACAGCACAAACACATTTTTTATCTTTCTTCTGAACTCTAGACTTTGCAAAGGTTATTTAATCTGCAGTCAATTATCTGTTATCTTTTCTGTTTGCAATGGAAAAGGATAAAAATGGGCACTAAGTCTTCAGCCTGTGTTTTAGAGCCACGCAGAGGCTTTGGGATTACTTTTATAAGGCTTTCCTGTTTCATCTTCTCCAACAACTTTGTGTTTTCTTTCAGAATTTAATACTGTTTCCTATTTACTTTACCAATTTATAAAAAAAAAAGTCATGGGTCAGATTAGGGCAAAGTACTCTCTGGAACCTGCAACAGAGTACCTGGGGGCACGAGGGAACACCCATGCCCTGCACACACCCACCCACCTCAGGTGCCATCATCCTGATTTAGAGTACAAAGTCCTCCCAGAAGCCTGAACCACCAGGAGTAGTATTGACACATGAAAAAAATTCCTAGAAGTATGCACTTCAAACAGCAGGGAAATACAGTTTTATGAACAACGTGTTATAGTGATCACTGTAAAATTTACAAGGCTCCACATAAAACTAATACCATTACCTTGATACTATCAGATTAAGTAATTTAAAAGAAAAAAAAAGTCTCATTCACACTTCTGTTGCCCACTGGCCACACACAGGTGAGGTCTAAGCAGCCACACAACAATACGCTCCCTATGTGCTCTTCCCCAGAGAAATACACCTAATATGGCTGAAGGGCCAAGCCAAAAAGAGCCTGAAACAGAGCAAAAACTCCATCCATCTCTAGTACGTTTTTTGCCTAAGAAACACCAGACATTTCTTGACATCAAAGCCTTCTGAATCAGGATGCGTCTTTCCTGCCAAAGCTACCTGATATTTTAGACCTAAGAGGACATGCAAATTATCTTAATCTCGTTGAAAAAAATGTGTTTGCCTAACCTATGTACTAGGAAAACACTCCAGAAACATTCCTCACCATGGCTGTGAAGATCTGTATCCTCAGAAAACTCAATGGCTCAGAGTTCTTGTGCAAGTTCAACCTGGTCACGCCTGTCCACAGTTTAACATTGGAGCATTATGGAAACTTGAATCTTATTATGAAATCCACAATGGTCTGCACCAGGAAATGCAAACAGCCCACACTCCCATATTCCAGAGGAGTATTCCAAATTGCTTTTCCTACAAAATACAGTTCACTCTTGATGCTTCAACATTATTGTAAATCTTGGCTATACCCAGGGCATGAGGACATCAGTGAGGAAATCTGCTTATTTCAAGTCATTTTCTTGGGATGAGATTGGGTTTTGGCAGACTTACCTGCAGTACAAACACAAATAGAAGTGGTTTAAAACATTTAGATCTATTTTGCTTTCTAATGTACAGTTTGAGTCCCTAAATTTAAGATGAAAATGTAAGAACATTTCATTTATTAAAAAGAGGCAAGCTAAGAAAGCAAGTTAATTGCTGCCAAGGTAAATAGTCTGTCCCTGACTATTATGAAGCTGCCAGAATGGAGTTTTACTTCTCTGAAAAATCCTTATTAAGCATTGCTGCTAAGCAAACGCTCTCCCCTCCTTTCCCACTTACACAGTACAAAAACATGTAATGTCCTATCTCTCCAAGCCTACTGTAAAGGTTAGCCAAAACTTGCTGCAATTGCCCTGCAACAGCTTCTCTGCAATTATTCACCAGCACAAGAACACAGAGTACCCTTATCTTCTAAGGAAGAAAAGGTCATCCCATGTGTCAGATTCTGAATGCAGAACTTTGAGCCTTTTTGTAAGTTTAGATCCCATAAAATCTAATTAAATCCAGCACTGTCACACTGAAGCAAATGAAGGCATGTAACCGTAGGAGCATGCTCACCAAAACGTTAACAGCCCTGTTTCGCAATCCAGGCTGACTAACCACATTATTCACCACACGGCTTTCCAACCCATTCACCCTTTCATTACCCAATTAACACCCAAGAATACAATACTACAAGTAAGCATTCTAAGACATCAAAATATGCATAAAGGTGAAGCATTTCTTCATTTGTTCAGCCAGCAAATAGATTTTGTTGTTTTTATTATTACTTAAGAGTTCAAGGGGATTTTCCTTGTTAAAGTATTGGATACATAATTAAAAGTCTACTGAAACAACCATAGCAGCTTGTAGAAAACTCACCTTTCAACAGTGAAAGTAATCTATAAACCATACTTTGAAAATACAGCAGAAATGGCAACTTTAAACTCTTTATGTAAGATCAAAGAGATCAGAACTGTGACAATAATGTCTGTGACAGCATTCTTAGAAACTGTGATGCATTGTCATTATAAGATGTGAGGTACTAGACATCCTCTCAAATTCATCAGGTTTTTTTCTGTCTTACACCTGAACTAAGGTATCATGTGAGCACTCCACAGCTCTTTCCAGAGCACTTGACAATTCTATTTGCACCATGGATGAGGGTGGAAGAAGGGGAAAAAACAATGTTTTGACAGCAACATCTTAGTGGCAAAAGCCAGAGTTGCACAAAAATTGCAGACAGCTTATGAAATATTAGGAAATTAAATAATGAACTGTACTCCAATACACTGGTAACAATTGTGTGGCTGAAACATTCAGCTACCAGAGGTCCTGTCCTAAGGCTTAGGATTTTGTAAAATACACCAGACTTTTCAAACATAAATCCCCCCAGACTGCTGCAATTAAATACAGTACTCAGTATTCCACAATGTTATGTAACAGAAGTACCACCAAAGTAAACATTCAGACTCTTAAACTGTCACAAAAATACAAGTTTGATCATTGCTAGGCAGAAGTTATTCCTACAGATAAGCAATGTGCTTTCTAGCAGGTATATTCTAGCAAATACATTTCCCTCTCACAAACCTGTGAAATTGAGCAAATAAGCAAGCGAGCCTTATTTCCTCCATAAATACCTATTCTAAAGGAAATGTCCCAATTCATCAGACACCACAGCAACTGCAAACTCTAACTGTGGTCCTACACAATATGCTAAGAGGTTTACATGCAGAGATATAAGGCAGTAATCCCCTTGTTTTGTGGGCTCACTCTAAAAATACCCTGTAGACTGCCAGTCACTCATGTAAAGCAGGTCTCCTAAACACTGTGTGTGATACAAAGCAAGCTGAATTATCTATAATAACTGAAAATAAGTTTAATAAAGAAACACTAGCTGTGCCTTGTGGAAAGCAGTTCAAGTAATTCTGCTTTGAAGCTCATCTGCACACGTGAATAATTTTAACTAACCAAACCACATCATTTCCAAGCAAATGATTTGCATTTAGGACAGCTAAATATTAGACAACACAATAGTTTTCCAAAATTAACATCTTGGTTTAAAAGGTATCTTTACAAATACATGTTGAATTTCAAAATGAAATTAGATCTAAAAGAAAGTACTAAAAGGGCTGAAACAGCAGAGAAATATGTTCTTTAATCACCCAATTCCACAAACTGAAGCTTGAAGTTATATATGTCAAACCTCATGAAAATAAATGCATTTTTTAAATAAAAAAAAACCTTTTACTAGTAAAATAAGCATCTTTTATTGGTAGATCAGCCACAAATCATAGGTTTTTACACTGGACTTACTTCAGCAGGACCTATGAGTATTTTAAAAGCAAATCAGTGTTGACTAGACAAGGCCAAACACCTGCTGCTTAGTATAGAAAAGGTCAAAAATAAATCAGCCAATCACACCTTTGTGCTGTTGACTTGATCATTACCTACCTACTGGCAGTTCAGAAACAGGAACAGACACTGTATTTTTGGTTCCAGGTCTTAGGTGAGAATAGAAAGAGTAGACAAAATAAGCTACAGATCCAGAGCACACATTTCAGGAACCAACCTGCAGAGTTGGTTCCAGATTAAGACTTAAAAAAATATACTTGTATTCATAGTGAAGCTTTACCCTTGGCTCACATACAGTGTTTCACAAAAGTGAAACATCTTGGATAACTGATCCTACAACACTGCTCTACAGTGGACTCACAGCAGTCCAGTCCACGTGGCCCACACTCCAAAAACATTTGGAACAACAAACCATAAATTTGTATCTGCTTTATGAGAAGTCTTCAGTGGGAATGAACTGTAGTGCTGTGAAGTCTGACAGCAAATAGGACTCAGGTACAGAGAAACCAGGTAAGTCCACAGGTAAGTCCACATGACTAGTAGTAGTAGTATAGAGAACATGGAGTTCGAAAGTGCTCTCCACCAAAACCAGTGATGTTTATTTCGTTCATGTATGTTCTCAAAAGAAAATAGTTCAACAGCTGTTGACAGGTGATGTAAAATGATCTGGAGTAGATTAAAATTATTTTAGAAATACAAGATCATCTCCCAGGAAGAATTTATTCTGTAATAAAAACAGCAGAGAAAAGCACATGGAAGAAGGGTAAAAAAAATACCTTAATTATAAATAACGATGAATATGATTTCAGCTATTACCACAGTCTAGGAAAGATCATTACTCGTGTTTAGTCCTCTAATATTTTAATTTAATTGTCAAATAAGCAAACAGTATTAAGAATTATTATGAAGCATAAGACCAGACAGCACTCAGCTTCAATACCACATAGTTCTTTGAATTAATATACCCTCGCTGAAATGAAACTGAAAGGTGCAGGAAAATAACAAGGATAAGGAGGATAACAAGGCCTACAGAACACCTTCTGTCCAAGGACAGGTTAGAAATATCAAAAATCTTCACCACAGAAAAGGAATCTTCTAGTGGGGAAAGCTACAAAAATTATAGTATCATAATGTCAGAAAACGAAAAGAGAATTATGGTTTTCCAATTCTTATGCTGCAGAAACTGCAGAAAAACACGAGAATTCTCCAGAAGTCCATGTTTCAATACAGGAGTATTTCTCTCCACGACACAAAATTAACTTGCACGATTCCTAGCTCTGAGAAAGTTTAAAAACTAAAACTAGAAAAGGATAAAAAAACCTCCACCCAGTTTAATTATTTGATTGAAACCTCCAAGGTTATTGGAACCTCTAGTGGAGGTGCAGCCTTCCATTCAGGAAATCACCCAGTCCAACACGACCAGCTGGGAAGTCTTCATGCCTTAACCTTCTGCTCTTCCCCAGGATCCAACGCTGACCGTAACAGGGAGAATGACTTTGCTAAGGAGCCCCTGGTGTGACCCAACACAGCTCGGAGCTGCTGCCGCTCCAGGGCCCGTTCAGGCGGCCACACCTCCGTGCTGCAGCCGTCACAGCACCAGCGCAGGGCTGGGCCCCAGCACCACCACGAGCCGGCTCACCACACGTGCTAAGGAATACAGAATAAGTACACAGAATAAGCTTCTAGAGCTCAAGACATTGAAATGAATTTGAATGATTGTGTCAA
This sequence comes from Climacteris rufus, assembly GCA_013398175.1. Lineage (NCBI taxonomy): Eukaryota > Metazoa > Chordata > Aves > Passeriformes > Climacteridae > Climacteris > Climacteris rufus. Next base: position 59,365 of record VZRZ01006846.1, on the reverse strand, counting down.
CAAGCCATGGCCGCACTAGTCAATCTCAATTACAAAATGAAAATTAGCTTCAAGCGCCACACAGTGTGTCACTCCCAGGGTGACAGATGACTCCTTGTTATGCCATTAGTGCAGTGGGCCCAAGCACTCCAGTCAGTCCCTGCCTGGCAGCTGTTACATGGCAGTTCCAGACACTTCAATGGCTCCCATCCTCCACAGTGAAACGTAATTAAGGCCCTCTTCTCTGGCGGTTTTCTTCAGCTTCTTCACGCTAACTCAACCACACTTTTGACTGCAGCCAGTGCACAGACGGAGGAGGGAGAGTGTCACAAAAGGCATTTTTTACTATTAATTTACAACTCTAAGTGAAATTGTGAAGCTTTGCATCAAGCTTTTGTGAAAAATGGCAGGTTTTAACAATAAAAATTAGCCCAGAGAAAAGATACAGTAACTGTTTCTGGCTGTCACAATATCAGAAAATCATTTGATCATCCCTCATTAAGCCTAACAGAAAAAGTTCACTTTCACATAAAAAGATGGGCAGAGTCTTTTTAGAGAACTCACTCTGGTGTCCAGCATAGCAACTGTGGTTGACTTCTAGGAACATAAATATTTACACAAATCTTACTCATTATATTAGGAATTAATACTTAAATCTGTACCCCTGTCCAGTGCAAGTTTTGAGTTGTTCCGTAACTCTTTTCTCTTCACAAAACACTACAAGGAACTAACAGAATTATTTCCCAAATCCAGTTACTTTATACAAATGTAATGAAATCAGAAGCTAGCTTAACAAAGTCAGATACAAACTATAAATTCTTTTAAGCACACAAGATGAAATGCTTTCTAAACTCCCTCACCAGTTAAATACCTTTAAAAATATTTTGCATCCTCTCTAGAGCCTAATACAAGCCACATGTTTCATCACCCACAGAAGAACTCACAAAACATTTAAGGAATCTGTCACCACAGTCCCCATAAAAGGTGTCTAAACAGAGTATTCCAACACAATTACAGCCTTCTGGTACCAGTTTGTATAAAGACAACTAGCATTCCTTGTGATGACACAGCATGTAAAACCTCACTTCATGCCTAATGTTTCCCACGTCTGTGTACTGCAAAGCCTTAAGATCTAAGCACAACTTCAGTGGTTTATTATATATAGCAGCGCAACTAAAGAAATATCTTTTATAAGCATTTACCTTCAAAAAATACTGATCTATGTAATTTGGGGAAAAAACATTCCCTAAACCCAAGTGCAGTAGAAACAGTTACCAGAACAATGTTTATATGACAGTAGCAAGAATACATTCACATGTTGACTTACAGGGGTTTTTTTCCCCTCAGGTGCCGCAATAATAATTCTCTTAAAAATCCCTCTCTCTCAAAGCTACAACCATGACCCCACTGATATAAAAAAAATATGAACCTATAGGCTGAAATAAAAGAAGATGATAAAGACAACCGCAATATGGGCTATTAAAGGTTTCATCTGGGAACTTGCGTCCTTTCCTCCCTGTACGTCACAAGACAATGTTTTTTCAGATAATTAAAATGTTTCTTTCAAAGAACAACCCCACAATCTGGACTTATTACACCATTATACCAATTTGCCACAACTCCAGTCAAGTCTGGATTTTCCTTTGTTCATGGCAACAGATGCAAAACTCCTCAGACCTATGCCAAAACCTTTCACCTTACTAATTTCAATGTTTGCATATTACCAGTTGACGGTAAGAGGGGAGAGGGGGGAAGAGGTGATCTCTATGGAACTAAGAGAGAAAAAGGTGAATCAATCAGTCTGCATTTAAAATTTGGGGTATTTTGGAAGAACTCCAAGTCAAGTTTGTCATATGTGCTCTTATAAACAGATGCATCCTTCCCTCCCCCACTCCCCCTTATCACCTGGCATTTAAAGCCTTCTGCTTATAAGGATAGTAATGTTGGTCTTTATGGAGGCAGTAGATAGGAATTTAGCTGCTATTGCTAGAAAATCTCACAGGCACTGTTTTTTTGAACACTGATAGTAATCTCTCAGACATTTCCTTTCACAGAAGTTACCATATTTCATGATGATCACTAAAATTAGTAACACATTACTGCTGGCCAGCAATAATGTATTATGAATTCACAACTCTGTGCTCAGTGAGAATTATCACGTAAAGCTCGAGACATCTATAAATCCTGGAGTGCCTCTCCAAACTGGCTGTTTTTACTCCCACCAAATTCAGTGAAGAGAAAAAACAGTTCAGTTATACAAACCCACATTAAGTATATCTAATGATGGTTTCTACCCTTTTGACCTAAAATCAAATTAATAATTACAAAATTCCTTCATGATAATGAAGATTTTTTAAATGAAAATAAATTGAAGCAATATGTTCATTTCTCTAACAATCTAGTCAAAATATTCGGTCTTTCCAAGACCACAACAGGACCTTAATTCCAGCCTGTAACCAATATTT
>VZRZ01006846.1:13267-56827 GCA_013398175.1 Climacteris rufus | reverse complement strand
GGGGGGGGGGGGGGGGTTGGGTGTATTTGTGAATCTCATTTCACTACCTGAGACAGACTGCTCCAAACTTGTAAAACTGCTTTATCTACTAAATGAACCGCAAGAACTCACATCAGCATTTTACCTTCTAGTCAAAATTAAATCTATGGTAATTTAGAACACAAGTCCTTGGCTTAGAATATAATGGATTCAGACTTACTGTACCACCCTCCTGGTGATAAAGTATTGGGATCTTAATTCAACTTTTTTCTATTAGCTTTCTCTTCCCCATATGAATTCCAACTGTTAGCATTGAGGTTTTATTATCTCTTTCAAGATCAGCACAGAATTTCTGCTACAAACACAAACATACATTAAAAGGCCAGAACGAGCCTTTACATGCGTGCTTTCTTCACAAGTTGTACTCACATCTCAAAATGAATATTAAGAGAAGGCCAGAATGTGCATTCTAATGCACACTTTAAAATAACCTTTGCATAATAATGAAAAACCTCTATTGAAACGGTCTGTAGAATCTAGAAATTAAAACCAAAAGTGTTCCCGTACTCTTAGTGCAGTAAGACACAGAACACTCAATAGTGAGATGAAGTTTAACCAACTGCACTGTAACATTTAACCAATCATACATTAAAGGACAAAGTTAAGATATGCATCTCAAAATGCCAGTGCTGCTTTTCAGGGTCCCAGTTTATCTATACAAGGAGCTAAGACTATCACCTTCTTCCATGAATACCAAAATCCCATAAATATTCAAAAAACTCCTGTTTTACCATTGCTCATTGACACTTCTACCACCTAATTGATTCTAAACTACTTCGATTATTTTAGCCCCAATCTGTAAATAAATGGTCAATTTAAGATTATGATCATGAAAAAGTGGTTTTATTTCAAAAACTTCAAATGAAAGTATAATTACATGCAATATATGCTGAACTAAGTCAGAAACATCTTAAGCCATCACTGAGGCACATTTGGTCAGCCAGGGCTGCTAAGAACTACAGAAATATTGCATATTGCACTGCAGTTGAGCACCTAGTAACACTCTTTAAAATAAGCTGCCAGCTGAGACATGGACAACAAGACAAAGATGTTCATTATTTAAACAAATTGAGCTTTTGGTCATCTTGTTACAGTTGTTCAAACCCAGGAAAGAAGTTCAATATTTACACCACCCTGAACTACAGAGGTGAGTAGTTTTGTTACTGGTACAGAAATTACCTTCCTCACCTCTGTCATGATCTTAAGCAAAGTAGGATGCTATCATATGTGGGATCACACTCGTCTCCTTCAGAAGGATAAACATATTCCACAGCTATACAGTAGGTCACGTTCTCCCAGAGGGAGATCAGGCTGCCCAGGAGTCAGTACAGGACTACAGGCAGGGCTGCCAACAACAGTGGCAATTCAGCAGCCTCAGTGATGCCAGCAGTGCTCTGGCAAATGCTCACCAGTCTGACTGAATGACCTCAGCTAGGCTAGAACTGTGAAACCCACAGATGTCTCACCTTTCCAAATCAGGTGTTGTTCACAGCAGTAAAGCAGCCACAATGATCTGTTGCAACACGCAGAGTTTGGGGGCAGAAAGAGAGAGTCCCAAAAAGTGCACTGCCCGTGTGTAACACATGCTGAGTCCCAAAAAGTGCACTGCCCGTGTGTAACACATGCTGAGTCCCAAAAAGTGCACTGCCCGTGTGTAACACATGCTGAGTCCCAAAAAGTGCACTGCCCGTGTGTAACACATGCTGAGTCCCAAAAAGTGCACTGCCCCTGTGTAACGCATGCTGGAAAACCACTCAGTTGCAATAGCCTCTTGAATCATACACTAGCTGTCATCTTCCCGACTTTAAACTGTTTGCCAAAGGAACAAGGAAAGTCAATCAGGGAATAATGAAGAGAAATTGTCTTCATTCTCAAGTCCATCAGAGCAATCAGTGAAGCTTCAAGCTCAGCAAAGACAGAAGTATCACCCGATGGCCCTGAAATCCTGCACCCAAAGGCAGCCTTTCCACATCTGCAGCACAGCGCTCTGCTGCCAGGCACTCCTCAAAAACCAGACACAGTACAGAGCAAGCGGCAGAAAGTAACCAAGGCACCACTCACGTGAGTTTTCCCTGAATAATTCAGAGTATACCACTGCCATATTGTGCATTGCCTGCTGATGGATGGCCACAGTGGCAAGCAACAAATTTCACTCCTGGTGTGAACGAATTTGACATAGAAGTGTATGAGCTCTACAGTCAGGGCAAGTAGGACACTGCGCTGCTGTGTTGCTGCCCAGGCTGACAGATGAAATCGTGTGTCTTGTGTTGCCATCTTGGTATGAAGAATATCACTTACTTCCATAAAAGACAGCTGCTTCCTGGGGTGGCACCTAGGCTTGGCAGCAGAAGACAGGATGAAGAGGAAGACAGTCTAAAACTGCCTGCAATGGAACAGCTGGCACCCAGCAGAAGGGCAGGCATGACAGGGACTCAGTGAAAAGGACACTGGATACTGTGCTGTCAGATTCACACAACCATAAAGTCACAACTGTGTTATCTTCATCAGTGACTGGCCACAGAGTCCACTGATTCAAACAGCACCTTGAATAAACTCAATTAATCTGGCAGGTGACTGTAGCATAACTACTTCATTCACAGATCACCATTCTTAACAGTATCCTCTGCCTTCCTTGTCTAACTCCAGAAAACTTTTAAAAAGTAAATCCTTACAGAATGTACAGTTTTCCCTTACACAAGGAGCAGCATATAGGATATGGACAATATAGATAACACCATTTAGAATGCCATAAAATTATGTGGGAGACACCACCACCATCCTTCACAGGGAATCAGTTATACATTCCTTAATTACAATTCCTCTATGTATATTAAACTTCACCTTATTTCCTACATTCACAGGAATGGAAGGGATGCAAATAGTGACGTGGTGACATAGGTACTAAATTGAGGTAGAAAGTGAGCTTATTCTACTCTAGGAAAATCAGATCTCCTAAGAAGCTGGCATAATGTTCCACTGAGATTAGCCCAGTTGATTGGAGCATGGTACTAATAACACCAAGGTTGTGGGTTTGATCCCTGTATGAGCAGCCATTCACTTTAGAGTTGGACTTGATCCTTGTGGGTTCCTTTCAACTCAGAATACTCTGCAATAATCCCTTCTGTCTGGCAAGTTCTGTAAGAGTGGATCTTGCCACAACCACTGGAGGACCAAGCATCATCTTATGTACCTTTGAGATTACCAAAGCCACACATTTCACTTGGCCACAAAACATAGGTACATGTGGCAGACCTTGGAGAGACCACTCAAACTTCACCATTCTTCCAGCAGCTTTAGCAACCTTCACCCCTGGTTAACTGATGACAACTGGTGTCTTGCAAAAACACATCAACAAAGCACTAGCAAACCAAAGGTTGTCTACAGGAGAATGGCTAAGGTCTCCCTACTTTCATGTTCTAGCACCTCACATTACTTCTTAAAGATCAGATTTAATTCCAAAGGCTGATCGTCCGTCAGGTGCACTGCAATTATCTGTATTAGAGAGCCACCCTTCTACTCTGCTTATGGTTTGCTCTGTATCTTCCCAGTTCAAACTCCACCTCCTGAGACCTTCTACACAGCAGCATCTTACCTGCAGCTTTCTGAAACTGCACACATCACACCAAACAAACAGCATGACTAATGGCAGTGGTCTCCTCCGGTGGCATTAATTTTCTGGAAAAGGAAAGAGTTCTCAGACAAGAACCACAGAACTCCTCGTCTCTAAGAGGTTATTTCCAACATCATAGCAATCTAACCACTGTAGACAGAGATACCGAAAGCATTTACATAAAGCCTTCCCTTCTAAATACAAGCATAAATACACAGCTTTGCCAGCACTGGGACTTGAGAAGCTGGATTCCTACTCAGAAAGAGCTACATCACAGAAGTGGATGTCCTTCTATAATTTAAGAGCAGAAAAAGTCAAGTAGCTATTACGTATGTTTCTCTGACCAATTTCGTCTCATGACAGTAAAATTATGCAAGTATCTACAGGCATTTGAATCACATGCCTCAAAAAGTACTGCTAGCAGCCACAACCCCTTTTCCTCAAACTTCACACTAACCATATTTAAGAGTAACGCTAAATTGCTATCTTGCAGTGGTCAGGCAAAGTTGATGAACTCAAAAATATCACTCAAAAAGATCAATTATCAATGCAATAACATGTTCTTCCATTGTTTACACTCAGTATTTTACATAAATAAGGCTTCTTCACAGAAATCTATCAATTTGCAAAATTAGTAACACAACTATTTGCAAGAGCAGCCTAGTTTAGTCACTCCATCTTTTATTAAAGAGAAATCAAGTATTTTAACAAGTTCAGAGTTCTTATACTGTTGTCTCATTGTCTATAAAAAATACTCTACAAAGGAAGGGGCCACATTTGCAAAAATCAGGTTCTCCTTTTCCACCTCTCTCTATTGTGAAATGCAACAACTGGAAGTTGACCACCAGCACTGTTTATACAGGGGTTCTATAGAAACATCTTTATAAAGTACGCAGTGTCTGACTACGCAAACCGACAGAACTTCCTCAGCCTTTCCAAGTCTTGAGTTTGAGCAATCACAACACTATTAAGTGACAACAGTTTCCAGTACACTCATATTCACGTTGCCTGTTGGAAGTTCCTTATCACCAGAAAGGGTTGTTGCAGTCCATGCATCACATCTGACAGCTACAGCGGGTTTTTCCATGTTCAGTCATGGTTTTCTTTGCTGTACTTGGTCCTTTCTGTGTTCAAGTTTAACCCAAGGCTGAGTCCCATCTTGGTCCATCAATTTGCATTTTAGAAGCTTCTCAAGGTTAAACATCACAGTCATTCTGACTGGAAGTAGACTTACCAGAGCTACAGATGAAACCTCCTTAACCCTGAAACTACAGCAGAAAGAACAGAATGAAATTCAGTGTACTCAGGATTCTAAACCCCAAAGCTGACAAGCAATCATAACTACATAAAATACTTTTATTCCCGTAACTCACAATATTTTAAAAATGTATCAAGTTAGTGATCCACACCAGGCCTTCTTTATTACTCACACAACTTCCCTCTCCCTAAATTCTTATTAAAAAATAGAACTAAAGATGAAGGCAACAGAACAACTTCAGAATCGGGAATTAAATGCTTTTCATAGCCTCTAACATGAACTTCTAAAAGGCAACAGGCTGCTGTAACAAAGCCAAGATAACTGAGGTTATCTTGGATTGTCCTACCGCCACACCCAGGAATGCAGTGCATGCCAAAACTGAACAGTTGGTCACAGGCAGGGGCGCAGGGGGAATCACAACGCACTGAGTCAGTCTCACCGCTGGAATAGCACACTCAGGAGGCTTGGCTATAAATACCCAGGGCTGGAGATACTGCAGGAGATTGCAGCCGGAGGTGGGAGACCCAAATAATTAACTAATCACACACCGTGTAAAGTGTCAGCAACGCAAAATTAAGGAATAAGAGGAGATTCAGGAAATGGCCTACTTTAAGGCATACAGCTTGAGCATTCTGAACTCTTACAAAAACAGAGCAACTGATAAATAAGGCTGGGGAACAAATCAGAGGTTTGGGCTACAGAAAAATTCCTCCTGTGTATTACATACCGATGCATACAACCCTGTGAATTTATCTTTCCTAGATAAAACAAGTAAAATTTGTGTGAAAAAACAATTAACTAATAAGGCAAAATCCCCAAAGATTTGACTGACCACGTAAGTTAACTTCACAGAATATATCTAAAATTTGCCCATGCTTAACATATTCATAGATTACCATACAGATTATCTGCTCCAGTTTTTGCAGTTAAATTGCCTTACTCCATTTTTTTCTTGTCGTTTGTTTGATTTGGAGGGGAGGGGTGTTGTTCTACCAAGAATATTTTTACTTTTCAAAATATTCCCTGTAGATAAGTGTCTTTTCTAATAAAAAGGATTTTTTAAATTTTTGTTACTGCTACATGTCTCTTCTAGAAGCCAGACTGGACTTACAAAATAATTAATATCTGAATGGAATAAAAAAAATTATCTTACATTTCATAAGAGTCAAGACACTTTTTTTCCTAAAGGGGTAGAGGGACATGGATGGTGCAGCACAGGACTATTTGACATACTAATTTCCCTGATGCTAGAAAGAAGGTTAGAAAGCAATCCTAAAATATGTGATAGTCTTGAGGTTCAGTGTAGGAGGCTGTAATTCTTGCTGGGTAATAATATTGCGCTACACATAAAAATGGTTATGTTGGTAAAATTAAAATAGCTACAACCTGGGAAGTTCTCAGCAGAGCTTCCCTTCTGCTTGAAGGGAGACTCCAGAAGGGACCAAGGGAATTGCAATACACCAGCAAGAGGGATGACTGAACACCTCTGTAAAATCTAAGCATCCCAGGTTGATGACCATCACGTAAAGGTAATTTATGCTCATTCTGGTACAAAATCAGAACTGAGTCCTCTGACTCTGATTCTCCTTTATATAATTATTTTGGGAATGAGAAAGAAAAGAAGTAATATGCTTTTTGTAGATACGGTTACCCAGAAATAATGGGAGCAGGCAATGTGTGTCAGTATTACTGATTAAGCATTATGTCCCAGGTCTGAGAAGAAAAAAGGAAATAACAACTAAGACATGAATAAAAAGAAATTACTTCATCACTGGCACAGCTATTGCTAAGTGACATTTTATTTAGCTTTTACAGTGACTAATTATTGACTGGCATCACAGAAGAAATAAATTTTGAGTAGAAGTCTGAATATTAATAGCATCAGTTTAATGAGTATGATGTTTTAAACCAAATCCAAGCAGACTCAAGTCTTCAAACTAGAGAAACAATTTATCTACTAAATACAATGTAAGAACACCCAATTTTTATTTACATTTATATTATAATACATTTCAAAAGTTCAAACTGTTTCAACATATCAGTAACTAGTAACCTCTTCTGAACCTATTTTAAGTGTTTAAAGATTCTCCCTATGCATACAATCTGAAGTATTATTTAAAGATCTCACTAAAGTTAAAGGTTTAGGCTGAGTTCAGAGTTGAAAAGCACTTCTACACAATGTTCTCAGCTATATTAGGATACACATTTTAAAAAGGAATAAACTTCCTCAGGATGCCCTGTATAATCTTTCATAGAATCTCTCCAATTTTAAAGCTCACAAAATCTTAAGACAAAAGGATGTGCTATCCAGTTTTTGAGAAATGATGGGGATATTCACAAGCTTAGTTCACAGAATAAACAAATTACACAACCAGTCAAAGAAAGGAGAACTGACAGAGTACATTGTGGTACCTAATTCAAACAGAAGTGCTAACAAATACCTCCTTCAATAATTTGAATCCAGTCCACCCAGGACTTGAAAACTACAAAACATTCACTTTTATCTATAGCATTAAGCGGTTGGTTTCCACAGCATTTTACTTACCATTTGAAAAAAACCAAAAGTCTGCTGTTTTAAGGACTCCACAGATTACTACCCACACAGACCTGGCCAGTTATGTTACAGACAAATAAATCCAGATTATATAGTTCTCCACAATTGAGAGCATGAAAAGGTGAAGTTCTGCAAGAGAGAGAAGGTAAGGCAACAATGTAGCTGTGACACAAGCTTCGCTGGACAGGCTGCCCTGAGACACTCCCTGCAAATTCTCTTCACCACCCACGTCCCCTCACATTAGGCATCAGATGTGACAGGCAACAGGAAGGGCCTGGACAGCCTTCATCCTGGGTCAGGTACCCTGAAACACTCCTGGGAAACCTGAACTGGACACGGCCTCAAAGGCCACATGCAGGGCACCTAACGTGAATCCATGAAACACTGCAGTGCACACAAACCAGAGCCCTCTGCAGCAGCCTCGTTCTGCACAGGTTCTGCTAATACCTGCACCACTTCTGAGGCACCTCACTCCAAAGCAAACATTTTCTAACAGACTGCTACAGCCACAACACATTAGGACAACTCAATCTGAAGCAGCAGCTATATCCTGCTATAGAAACTAGCCCAGCTTACTGGGACTGTCATTTATTACATTCCACCAGAAGCAGCAACTGACGCTGTCTAAATAAAATTAAAAATATAATCTACTGAATCCCGTTTTTTTCCCCCTGCAATTAATGTGTTCATAAAGCCCATCTTCTGTGACAGAGAATGAAAACCAGTGGGTTTTAGCAGGCAATTACAGTCCTCCTCTTGGGTACAACAACTTTTGTGAAACATTCAGCAACACCCTGGCTTTTCTGCAAAGCCTGAGCAATTGCATCAGTGGGACGGGCCACTGGAGATGCCTCATTTCCTCTGCATCTTCAAGGCTTAGGCAAGGTTTTGCCAGCTCCAGCTGTGCTCACTGATAACATAAGAAAACTTGTAAAAAACAACTGAGAAGGAGCAGGATAAAGTCCAGAGTGAAGCAGTTTAAATCTGCACTCAGGTATGTCCAGCGTGCAGTATGTTTAGTTCTATAAATTGAATTGTTGTTTGTGAATCCTGCTTTCACTCGTGGCAGCCAAGTTTGTCTTTATGACTGATAGAGCTTCTTTACTCTTCAGAGCACACCTATAAAAATAATTGTACAGAGAAGGATCCCAAGGTGTACCAATAAGACAGTTACAAGCCTAGACAGCAGGAAGCTTCAGCCTATTCCAAAGGAGCTTAATACTTAAAGGGAGCATAGAAGCCTACAATTACACACTTAAGTCCCAATACATATTTTTTACAAGATTACAGCTGGAAAAACTCACCTGTCCTGAGAAGGAAAGAAGCCAAAAGGCAGACGAGAGATAAAGGCAGCCAGGAAGACATTCCCAGAACTTCTCCCTTCAGCCTTGAATTACAGCAGTCACTACTCCCCTCAACTCCCATAAAGTATTCAGTCAACATGGTTTACCTAGTCAGTAAAGACTGGAGCAAATACTCAGAATTAAGTATCTCTGAAAAGAGGGGTCTACAAATACTTAGAAATACCTTTTTTTTTTTAAATGTCAGAAAATATTTTAAAACCCCTTTTGGTTATACATACCACAGTTGTTCAACAGTGGTATATATGTTAGCTTCTGTATTTTTGTCCATTTTTCTTAAACAAACTTACTTATTTCTATCTTATCAAATACAAGCTAATGCTTGTAGACTGGACTTAAAGCACAGAATCACCACTCCCATTCAGGAAGTGGAAGGGAACTTGATCAACCTGAAAAATACTGTAAAATTTATATAGATGACAATTGTGGTTGCCAAGAGCAGGGAGGGGGAGTAGTACTAAGTGTTCTTTCATTTGAGTACCCAAAATTCTTACAGTTACAGAATTTTAGTCAAGTTTTAGGCAACACTGTCTGACCACTTCCCCAAACTTGGGGCAGCAGAGATAGTGACTTGAAGATAACATATTTATAGCACACAGAACCCACATACAACCACTAATTCTATAATTAAACACCAAAACAAGATGCTGTTATGAACACAATGTCTCTGGCAACGTACCACATTCAGATGGACACTGAAATATCTCAGATAACTGAGCTCAATCTAATCTGGAGTTGGTATTTCCTGGCCAATGATGACTAACTCTTCTAAACCATCATTAAGTATCAGGAAATACCCACCCCCAACATCAATCACTATTTAAACATACACCAAAGTGTCATGTTTTGAACATCTTTACTCATAGATAAATATCCTATAGGCAAAAATCAAGGGAAAAAAACCCTTTCCACCAGCCTTCAAGTTGCCAAAGTACAAAATCAAGCCCTAATATTAATAACAAAACATGAGTTGGGGCCAGACTTCCAGCTTGCTTAACTTGTACAGTTCCACAAGGTAACACTGGGCTCTTCCACTGTTGTCTCACTCCCTTCATTCCTACATAAAAATACTACCAGAAACAAACTGACCCAAATCACTACTGTGCTTGGAATGATGGGTTGGAGAAGAGCTTGGACTAGTGCTGTGTGTACTTTGTGCAGTGAGGACACAGGTCTTGTGCAGCTCTGCCGTGCCCTTCCCTCACAGCTTCCCAGGTGCACAGCCCTGCTGCCCCGAGCAATGCCAGGCCTCAGCAACCCACACAGAGAAGAGAAACAAACCAAAGAGCCTCTGTGCAAACTCCAGTCCAAAGGAGAACTCATGCCTTTTCATCTGTATTTTCTGTTCCATTAAAAACAGCAGAGGAAAGAAAGCACTTCTTAGCTAAAAACAAAGAAAGAAAAAGAACCCATGGCAAGTGAAAGACAACATCACATTTATATTCAGGAAGGCTAAGAGTGGACAATTGTCCTCTTCATTTCTGTAGAAACTAAAATTAAAGGCTCTCAGTAGGAAAGTCACAGCTATAATCCTCTCTTCCCCATCACCCTGAAGGTACTAACAGAAAGTTTTCATCACAGTAAGTCAACGCGTCACTATGTTGTGAATATTAAACCTAACCCAAAGAGACTCCCATGATTTCCTCTCCTATCCTTTTCCCATCTTTCTTTTTCCCTTTAAAAGGAAATGATTTGCTGCCATGAGCAGCAATAGTGCAAATAGTTTGCACCAAACTATTTCTAATTTACTTGGAATTATAAAATAATTTAATCGCTGATAAAATTGCCTTTAATTACTCTACTGTTTTCTATTAGAATTCTACATACTTAGCTTAAGTTGGCATGTGGTTTTCTGTAAATCAAACACTTCCTAATTAAATCCTAAAGTCCTATCAAATATAAATACTTAAAGCTCTTACCTTGAAGCAAATCTACAGCTTGTATATCAAGAACAATTTTGTTTCAACAATCCTTCTGGTGGGTAGTCTACTGCCTGAATGAAGCAGCTTTCTTTTTTATTTGAACATGAAAAGTCAAACCTCTTATGAAAATTGATATTCATTCCCAACCCTCCTCCCAAAAGAGCTAACCACTTATCAAACCACTACATTAGATCTTCTGGCAGCTCTTTGAGTTGCAATCAGAGATCAGACTTACATTCAGATCTTTGGGGGAAACCACCGCCACAACATAGAGCACACACACTTTCCTCTTCATAATTTAATTTTAATTTACAAAGACAGCTCCTTTGCACTCATCTGAAAACATGTTACATGTCAGCAGTAAAATGGAATTCAGTTTTTTTGGGGATCACTTTTAGGGCAGATTTTTGGACCAACACCCCCATAAGTAGAGTGCTACGCTTGGGAAAACACATTAAACTACTGGTTTTGAATACAGTTTGCAGACCAGTGAGCAAATAAGCTCCATCTGCATTAGCTGTCATGATACCTCTGGCATTCCGTGTGTCAAGTAGTTCTTAAAATGTTACATCCATTCCACTGAAATAACACTAGTGACACTCTTTCCAACTGGGAAACCTACATTGTGAGCAGCAATAGTACAAGTCTTCCAGAAGCAGCACTCACTCAACACCAACTCACAGAACTGTAAGGACAGAAATGGGTTGCTCCAAAGAAGAAAGTTCACAAGAAAACTTCCAGCAGAAAACAAACTGAAAAAAAACCCTACCAACCCAGGCCTAGAGTTCTACTATAAAGGTGTCTAAGTCATTCTATAAAGATGTGAGGGATGTAAATTGAGTCATAATTTGGAGGGGGTGGGGAAATAAGAAAGGAAGGAAAAAAGGAAAAAACCCCTCAGCATTTATCTGTTACAACAGCTGCGTCACATGGAGTAAAACATGTTAAACTATATCTTCAGAGCAAGGGTAGAGTTTTAAACTAATTAGCACAAAGGTCTTCAAGAAATTGAGCTTTCATAAATTACAGCTTTGCACACAGTTCAGTTTACAATATGGACTTTGTAAGGATTTGAGACTCCTAGTGACGTGCTTCTGAGTAGACAACAATGTGAGGAAGTGCAGTAGCTGATACCCCTCTTCTCTGCAGACAATCACATATCAAAGGTGCATCATTGTTTAAAATGGCTCCAGTTCCTAAGGGTGAAGATCTACTCCCTGTCCTGTCTTGACCTTAAGGGAGGGACACGCTGTTCACCCAAACATCCTGTCAGGAAAGCAGTAAGAAGCGTGCAAATTTGGAGATTAGGATAATAAATACACTTTTGCTGGTTACTTATTTTGGCTTTCAAAAAGAGTGCTGTTGAAAAACGCAGAGGCTTTTCTAACCAAGCCCTGTCCACTCCAGAAATCCTGGTGAATGTGCCCACTTTGCAGCTGCAGGGACCTAGGAACAATGTATTCGTGAAGCTCCCTATGTGGTAGTCATGTGCGAAAGTTTTCATTGTTACATCCATTCTCTTTTGAAGTTACATGTTTCCTGAACTGGTTTAGCAGAACAAAACTGCTAGTAATTATTTGCCATTTCTTCCAATATAGATATTTGGAATTTATCAGAATATAGTCCAGGTCTGTTCACCAAGGAAACTGTATGCACCTATTTAGGAAAAAAACTGGGACATTTACTGCTTTGAGGTTCCTTTCTGTGTTTTCTCTTTTAGTACTACATTCCCAAACCTGTGAGGAGATGCCTATGACATAAGGAACAAGATTAACAAGTATTTTAATCAGGTTCATCTTCCATATTTTTTAGCACTGGTACCAAGTCCTTAGAGAACAAGCTGTGTAGGTCAAAAATAAACTGCAGGGCTCCAAAATAAACTGGTAATATTTTACCTATTTCTCTCCTAAGTAAAATGACTGCTTTTTTCTGGTCAAAAAGCCTTACCTTCTCAAGTACAAACTTAACAAAAAGACTGGCTCAGATTACTCGAGTGACTACTTCAAACATGGTTTTACTGTGTTTTTATTATTAGACCTTTATATTTATCTACCAGTTCTCCCAAGATGAGCAGTGATGTCTGCATTTTTCTTGAAGTTTACGCAAGTGGAGAGCACTGAGCAAATAAAGCAACATTATTTCCATCTTTTTTTAGTAAAATGTCTACTGAAAACTACATAAAAGTTTAATTCAGGTTAGTGCTATAAACCCTAACAATGTTTACTGGAGTGAGACAGTTGGACAAGCTTGCTCTCATATTTAATTCAATCACCAAGTGTCAGCAATCAGTTTGCGTTTCTACATACTTGCATTTGAAACTGAGATGGGAAGGAAAATAAACCTGGAGGATGAGATCTCAAACACGTAATATTTTTTCCAGCTCAATCTCTTCATACCTTAGATAAAATACATTACCTCATTTTTAACATCAGGTTAAGGTTAACAGCGAAGAATTTTTGAGGGAGAGATTGTAATTTTATCAAATAGCAAAGAGAATTGTGTAAGCAACACACAGCAAAACACAAAGCCAAGTCACAGAGTCAAATCTGAGCTTGCATATATTAAAACCTAGTTTAAACAGTGAAGCTCACTGTCATACTGCACTTTTTTACACAATGACAAAGCAAATCACATAATCCAAACTGAATAAACCAGGTGTCCAGATTTAGAGATTCTGATTATATTCTTTACAATGTATACACACCATTTTCTATAAAGTAAAGCAAGATTGAGATCTTCATTTCTCAGGAACTGATGTATTGCTAAATTCACAGATGCCATTTTAAATAGCAATGAAATATGTTAGTATAGGGAAAAGATGCATAAACGTATTATTTTAGAAAGTGTCGCTACATCACAAGCTGCTACTTGGGCTTTGTACAAACCTGTAGGACAAAAATATCCCTTCTTGAAAGAGTTGTTACAGAACTGTTTTGTTTTCACTGTATTTCTACTGTTCAGCTTCAATTGCACTGAGCAACCTCCAAGTACTAAAGTTACCTTTTGAGGTCCAATTTCAGCAAAGTCTATAAAAAAACCTTGACCCAATTTTCATCAGCTCCTGGATTGCTTACCTGCTTGTAAAGCTATGGTTCACATATTACACTGTGCCATAATTACCTCTATCTAAAATAAGAAACCAACTCTGTTAATACACTTATTGTCACTTTAGGATCTTCAGCAAACTATACTGCAGTCATGCTACTGTACATATCAGGGACCTGACTACCATCTCTTTAAAAAAGAAATTCAACTCCATTTAATTCCTGCTTGGATCTAGACATCTGGAATCAAGTATATACACGAGGAAGAACCACACAGCTGCAACTGTATAAATATTTTTCTTACCAATTCCCTGCCAAGAGTATCTCAACATTATAAGATCAATTTCACAGACAAGAAATAAAACTAAGGTCACCCAGGCAGACAGGCTTCTAGAATTTGGGTACTCACATTTGGCCTGAGAGGTATTCCAGGGCCAACATACAGTCTCACTTTAGATCATATTTTCCAGACTTTGTTTCCTATGAACTTCTGGGGTGGAGCTGGTGTCTCCTTAAACTGGCATAATGATTATCACTGATTTTATCATAATAATTTCTGGCATCCACTTCAAATAACAATCCAGCAGACAACACACATTCCAGGTTGCATTATTTGCATTAAAACAGGAACCCCTTTCTATTGATATATTCCTTCCAACAAGGACTATCTAAGCAATTGCCAAACTGATTGCAGTTGATTACAGTATGAGGACGCAGAGACACTTAGGTGTATTTGTCAGCTGAAAATGCTGCAGTAAATTTAAGTCTTCAGAAGTTTGATTTATAAATAAGCTTGAGAATGCCCCTTTAAAAATTGATGTAACAGTACCTCGAAACCCATAAAGCATCTGGAACAACATTTCTAGATTCAGAACACTAGGAAGAGATTTTTTTTTTGCTCACCCCCAACGAAACAGCCTGCCTTCTGCTTTCTCATACCAACTCGTGATACCTGTGCGACTTCATTATCGAAATTAATACATATGGTCTTCTATCACTGATGCACTAACAATCCATTCTCTGCTCTGGCACATCTGCAAAGACAACATAAGCAAAAAAGCTAACCACAGAAGCCTGCAAAGGTATTGTGAGTATAGATGAACATCTACATCAAGTATTAGTCACACCAAGTTAAAATTTTTCTTTGCATCATCACATTAATCAAAGTTTTGGGTTTGGTTTGGTTTTTTACTGTGGCTAAACAACGCTGGCAAGTATCGCCACTGCAGAGACCACCCATCATTTAGAATCTTGCCATGGCTTTCTCACTCATCCACCACCAGTCATGAAAGGACAAAGCCACAGAAGGGTGTCACAGTCTCAGACCACAATAAAGACACACTACAACAGACCAGCACAAAAACTTAGGTAACAGAAACGGATACACTGAGCTGTTTACTAGGGAAGAGCACCATTTGTAGCATACAATGATTCCAAGTTTTCCTCCTACAGTTTGTGAACCATTATCTGCTTCTAAGATCACATGGAGCACTGATGTTACAAAGCTGTTGCTTTTTGCTCCTTTCAAACAACTGTAGTCACATTAGAATTCCACTTTAAGAGGTTTATGAAAACTTTCCAGAGTTCACACAAGCCCTACTTACTGTGCCAGTAAGTTACTGTGTTACCCTACTTACTGTGCCACGACAGTTGATACAGGTCATCTGCGCCAACTCCTTCTTTTGGACTCCAATTTGTTGTATCAAACATCTTACACGGCATCAAACAAGATGCTTAACACACACACCAACACGTCCCCAGAAATACAGACAACTTAAGAGTCTGTTCCTAATCTTCATCCTCAAAGGTTTTGTCCTTAACAACCCACTTTTTTGCAACCATCAAACTACAGCTAAAACATTTCAAAAGATGAGAACTGTGAAAAAAATCTTGAAAGAGAGGTGCTTAAGCAAACAGTAATGTAAAGTGACAATATTAGTTCTGAAGGCTTCAGGAGAGCTGGTCAAGATGTTGCACTTTCATGAAGAAATAACTTACAAACCACATGCAAATTGTGGCAGCAGCTGACTGTACAGACTGTGGGTTCAGCAACACAAAGCTAGACAGAAGCAGCCCTGTAAATTTTCAAGGGGCAAACCATTACATAAGCTGTGATTAAAACCACTTTCACATTCCTTGCTTCACTGAACTCTAACATCAATGGTCCAGAACTGTTAAAATCACCTCGTCAACACTTCAAGTATCCTTAAAATAAATGTTTTAGTTTTGTTATCACAGTCTTCTCTAGGACTTTGGTAGTTCTCTCCAAACAGTTTATGCATATTTTTGTCTAATCACCACATGTAAACGGCAGCATGCAGCTCAAGGCAGAGTACAAGCAGTCTGCCAGCAGCTGGCAATGGTACGAGCAGTGAAGTACTGGGATGATGATGCTGGAATGCAGACACCCTTCCAGCAGAATTGCTTGCTGAACCTTTTTGAATATTAGATTTCTGTCAGCCCATTTCTTCAGCCTGTCAAGGTCCCTCTGAACAGCAGCACAGCTGTCTGTGGTGTCATCCACTCCTCCCAATTTTGCATCATACGCAAACTCGCTGAGGGTGCACACTGTCCCATCACTCAGGTCATTAACGAAGATAATAAACAGCCCAGGCCCCACTATGAAGCCCTAGGGCACACCACTAACTGGCCTACAGCTGGACTTTGTGTCACCACTCACAACCCTTTGAGCCCAGCATTTCAGACAGTATGCAATCCCTTTCCCTGTCTACTTAGCTAGACTGGACAGCATCAGCCAGATAGTCCACGAGGGTGTTAGGGAGAAAATGACAAAAGCACCATTAAAGTCAAACAGTATGAACTTCTCTTTTCTCCTTCACCAACCCAGTCACTTTGTCACAGAATGCTGACAGGTTGGTCAAGAATAATTTCCCCTCCTTAAAGCTACAACGACTATTGCTAATCATCTTCCTGTCCTTCATATGTTTGGAAACGGCTTCACAGGAGAATTTGCTCCACCGTCTTCCCAAAGGTCTAAAGTGAAGCTGAGCAGTCTGCAAATCCCCAGACACTCCTGCTCTTCTTAGATGCAAGAGCAACACTTCTAGTCCTCAAGAATAGTCTTCTATTATCTCAATCTTTCAAAAACAATTCAGAGTGCTTTTCTATGATACCAGTTCCCTCAACACTCACAGGTGTATTCTGTCAGTTCCCATGGACTTCCTTATAGCAAACTTTTTTAAACATTCCCTTACTTGGTCCTTCTCTACTGAGGCTAAATCTTCATTGCTCCATACTTTCCCATTAGTCTCCAAGGCCCGGGACTCCAGACAAAAAATCCTACCAATAAAGACCTAACTGAAAAAGGCATCTAGTATCTCAGCTTTTTCCACGTTTTCCCTAGTCTCCCTCTGGCTGCTGATATACTTGCTGAAATCCTTCTTGTTGCCCTTCGTGTCCCTAATCACCTACCTGAAAACCGAGGTCCAAAGCCAATCCCAATCATCTTTTCTACATTCCATTGCTCATGCACACACAAGCAGGAGGTGCAGTGAAGTTCAGATTCAAAAACGGGCAAAGCAAGGAAAAAGACACTTTCTGAAAAGCTTCTTACCAGGCCTATTCTAACTTAACTATTTTAATACAATGTAAACAAAACAAGGAAACCTTAACCAATTCCAAATTGCCTCTCTCCACTGTTTAACCTTATGACACAAGTATCATGCTAATGATGTCTAAGTTTGCTCCTGCAGTCAAAAATAGAGCCTGACAGATGTGACATCGACTGGAATGAGCTTGATTAGGTAGTGACACAGCTGTCTTCTCAACAGCAGCACAACCTCCCTGTTTATAACTGTGATGAAAGTGAAATGGAAACAGGAAATCTAAATGATGCATTCCCATGGCTATGTATCCTGTGTTCTAGTCTATACAGCTCTTTCGTCTTATGTATTAACCCATACCTTACGGCCTGCCCTGCATTTCTAGGGCAAGGCAACGTCATACACATGTCAAGAGGCAAAGTGTTATAACAAACAATTTAAACAACTCACTAGTTCTGGACAGCATGCTTTAAAGATCTCTGAGTGTACAGAGCAAATGACTGAGCTACCAGCATGCACATACTAAAGCCAGATTTATGCCACAGTATAGTAAATGTTGCACTCACATGCAAAAGGTGGTAAGAGCAGTTCTGAGAATCAGAACCGTACTTTAGGGCAATAGGCTGGGTTAAACAAAGTGTCCCAAACAAACAGCAGCAGTAAAAGCTGTAGAGAAGCAGAGACTAGCTGATATTAACAGCTTGACATCTGTCAAGACAGAAAATGAGATAATCCTTACACTTATAAAAAGCAAGGTATTCCCATACTTCAGCAGGTTTCAAAATAAATTGTTTCAAACCTAACTAAGGCTAGGTTATCAACTAAGGAGGATAAACAAAATCCAATTTTGCAGAAGTCCAGGTATACTTTTACTTTAGTATATCCAGCTAAAGGCATCCCAGACACTCTACCACCGTGTGATATGAGGCAACTCCTCAAGGCCCAAGGAGTCTGAATATCTGTAGAAACAACAATTAAAAAAGAAAAGCAGAGGAAATCAACAGTATGGCCTTCACCAGTTCCCTACAAATCAGTAGCTCCCTAACTGATTTAACAGGTTTTTTAAAAAGCCTTTGAACAAAAGTTTAATTAAATCCATTCCAGAACAAGCACCCATTTTGGCTCAGTGCTCTAGGTAAAACTCCAGTGCATTTACAAGTATAATCACTTCAGCGCAGTTCTTCCTCTTTCCACTATAAATACAGCTATTTATGTTTGACCCCAACCCACACTAACACTCAAACACCCAGCATGCAGCTGCTTCCATCTACTTCTTTTTCACAACTTGATCAACAGAATTAGAACAGCAGATGAAGAAATGCTGGGCATGCTACCTTCAGAAAATAGTCAGAAAGGTTTTTTTACTGTCTGAGTGTGGTAGTGAATACAAAGATCAGCCTCAGCAACTGTTTTTACTACTGGAAATGCATCATACCTGCACAAGTAAGTATTGTTTTCATAGAATCACAGAATAGTTTGGGTTAGAAGGGAGCTTTGAAGTTCATATAGTCCAACACACTCCCCTGCAATGAGCAGGGACATGCTCAACTAGATCAGGTTGTTCAGAGCCCCATCCAACCTGGCATTGAAAACTTCCAGGGGTGGGGCATCTACCACCTCTCTGGGCAACCCGTTTCAGTGTTTCACCACCCTCAATGTAAAACATTTCTTCCGTATATCTAATCTAAATAGGCTCCTTCAGTTTAAAGTCAGTACCTCTTGTCCTGTCACAACAGACTTTGCTAAAAAATTTGTCTTTCTTACAGCCCCCTCTGAGCACTGAAAGGTTGCAATAAGGTCTACCCAGAGCCTTCTGCAGGGTGAACAATCCCAATTCTTTCAATCTTTCCTTACAGGAGAGGTGCTCCAGCCCTCTAACCATGTTCATGTCCCTCCTCTGGACTCACTCCAAGAGGCCTGTGTCCTTTGTTTTCTGGGGACCCCAGAGCTGGATGCAGCACTGCAGCTGGGGTCTCAGCAGAGCAGAGGGGCAGAATCCCCTCCCTCACCCTGCTGGCCACGCTGCTTTGGATGCAGCCCAGGACACCTTTGGCTTTCCGGGCTGAGCGCTCGTTGCTGGGTCATGTCCAGCCTCTCGCCCACCGGCAGCCTCCAGTCCTTCTGGGCAGGGCCGCTCTCAATCCATCCATCCCCCAGCCTGGACAGCCTTTGCCGCAACCCAACTGCAGTGCCTTGTACTTGGCTTCACTGAACCTCATGAGGTTCCCATGCACCCACTTCTTGAGCTTGTCCAGGTCCCTCTGGATGGCATCCCATCCTTCAGGTGTGGCAACTGCACCTCTCAGCTTGGTGTCATCAGCGACTCTGCTGAGGGTGCACTCGATCCCACTGTCTGTATCATTAATAAAGATATTAAAGAGCACAGACACCCAAAAGACACCATTTGTCACCCATGTCCTTTGGGACACTGAGCTGTTGGTTGCATCCAGAGGGTAGTGGCCAATGGCTCCTTAATAATGCGTTTCTCTCCAGGGCTATAAATATCCTAGATCACATCAATATGAAAGCCACCAACAAGCTCATCAAACCCTTCCTGAGCACCAACTGGGAAGACTAACACTGAGCACTGCTAGGCCAAATTTGTCATATAATTTGTTTAAGGACATTCAGTTTTCAGAAATATTGATATGATCAGGACCATGCTACTAAATATTACAATTAAAGTCCCCAGCAGGTCACCTGTCTGTATTAAATTGCACCTAAGCATACTGTGACATCTGTACACTTCTGATGAGGAAACAACCAGCACTAAACTTTCATAAAGGAAAAATCAAAATAAAAGGCCTTCAGGTGCTGAATAAAGGAATTTCCTGCTAGCTTTCCCAAAGCATATTGCTGGTTTCATTACAGTTTCAGAATCTAAAATTTCAAGATCAATATAAGCAGCACAGGAAAACTTAAAACAATGTTCCCAAAATACTAGATTACAAATGAAACGAAGAAACTAAGACCCAAATACACGTATTTTACAGTATGCTGGTTACCACTGAACAAGAAAAACTGGTTTGCCCACACGGACAAAAGAAAAGTATTACTCACCCAACTAAAGTTTCCCTAAATCAGCTTCACTGAAATGAACATGCTCTATAGTCTATTCTTGAGCAAAACTCTGTGACTGTATAAAGTGGTTTACAATTTCATTACAAATATGCACAGGGCAGAAAATGGCAACAGTCAGACACTAAGATGATGTATGAGATTAAAAAGCCATAATACCAGTATATCACTAAGGATTGGTACTTAACACAGATGAAAGGTTTGTGTGACAGCTGAATATTTGAAAACTTTTGACCTCACCAACAGTTTTGGGAGCAAGAGCTGTCAAGACGCAACACTGCACCCGTCAAATTGAACCCCACCTTGTTAAGCACCTCTGAACTTTCATGACAATTTCCTAGACAAAATATTCATTTAGATACTTCCCCATCACTTTTTTCAGTATTTGCCATCACTTGAAAAGCTTTGTCTGGGAGCAACCAGATGTCCTCCGCTATCAAACTACTAGCTTCTGTTTTTTTCCAGAAATTTCATATAATAGTTATAATTTTGT
Source organism: Climacteris rufus (assembly GCA_013398175.1). NCBI lineage: Eukaryota > Metazoa > Chordata > Aves > Passeriformes > Climacteridae > Climacteris > Climacteris rufus. Next base: position 35,905 of record VZRZ01006846.1, on the reverse strand, counting down.
GGTGGGCTGACCTTGGCTGGATACCAGGTGCCCACCAAAGACATTCCCATTATTCCTGCTCCTCAGCTGGACAGAGCAGAGCAAACATAATGAAAGGCTCACGGGTCACGGTAAGGACAGGCTGATCACACACCAACTGCTGCCATGGGCAAAACCATCTCAACTCCCAAGCCAAGTTTGCTTATATTTTAATTTATATCAAACCAGAGTAGGACAATGAGAAACAACTCTTTCCCTGCTTCAGCATGGGGTCTCTCCCATGAGAGACAGTCCTCCATGAACTTCTCCAACATGAGTCCTTCCCCTGGGCTGCAATTCTTCATGAACCCACTGCTCCAGCGTGGTCCCATCCACAGGGTACAGTCCTTCAGGAACAGACTGCTCCAGCAGGGAACCCCTCTGGGGTCACCTGTCCTGGCAGCAGACGTGCTTCAGCCTGGGCTTCTCTTTGTGGTCCACAGGTCCTGCCAGGAGCCTCCTCCAGTGCACTTCCCATAGGGTCACAGTCTCCTTTGGCATGGGGTTCTCCAGGGGCTCCAAGTGGGTGTCTGCTTCACCCTGGACCTTCATGGACTACAGGGGCACAGCCTGTCTCACCAGGGTCTTCACCACAGGCTGCAGGGGAATCTCTGCTCCAGCACCTGGGGCCTCTCCTGCCCCTCCTTCTCCACTGAGCTTGGTGACTGCAGAGCCGTTTCTCTCACATGCTCACTCCTCTCTGTCTGCAATTGTTCCACACAGTAACAATTTTTCCCCTTCTTAAATTTGCTATCCCACCACTGCATGGGCTCAGCCTTGGCCAGAGGCACCTCTGCCTTGGAGCCATCTGGCATTGGCTATGTCAGACATGGGGGAAGCTTCTGGCAGCTTCTCACCCGAGCCTTTCCTGCTACCAAAACCTTTCCAGGCAAAACCCATACATTACTGCATAAAACTTGAAAAACACCTAAAAAGGAAAATTAGTATTACTTTTTATGCTCCATTTTTAGATATCTTTGGCTATGAAGAGTCAGCTTCAGCCCCCTCTCTTCTCATCTTAGACACATAATTCCTCACTTTTAGATTCAAAACATCACAGGGAAATATCTTTAAAGTTAAATATTACTAGCTTTATAAAAAATACTTAGTTATATAAATATTAGTCCTGAATTACTTCATTATCCATTTAAAGAAGTGCATTACTTTTTATAGACTTTTTTATTTCAATAAATTAAATAAATAAAAAGCAGCCTGCAGATGAATCAAGCTTTTTAATTCATCTGTGTCTATATATAAACAGAGGCAGAGGGGAAGAGTTACTATCTGTTTGTTTTAGAAACAACCACACATGTAGCATTCCAAGGCTGTTCATAAAAGATCTTGTGTGTGAGCAGTGTGTGGAGCCACCTTTGAACCTTGCTAATGGGGTTTTGCATACAACAGGCTTAAGAGAATCCTCCAAAGTTTCAACTCATGGCAAGTAGTTATTTTCAGCTGCAGTACATAGGACATTCAAAGAGCTCTGATGATGAAAAGGTCTTATCATGCTAACAAAAAAATTATGGGTTCCACTGCTCTTCCACAAATTCATCCAACAGAGACCAAGACTTCTGAGTAAAACCACAGACCATGTTCATACTTGCTAAAAATAGAACACGACAGTAGTTTGCATCATACTATGGTATACTTCTTGTGATAACATGACTAGTGTTGACTTTTTCTTATATTTAACTCACTGTCATCTTTCATAATAGCCTTCTCTCAATGCAGAAAAGATGATACACAAACACACATGGAGAAGGCATGAGTAGACATTTCTCAGCTCTGCCAGGTATTAGCTACAAAAGTCAGGCAGGTGATTCCTCACTGTATCTGGCTTTATTTAAATATGAAAACAAAGGAATTTAGGTTTGTATATTTCTGTAATCTGAATTTCCAGCAACAGTTTAGCTTTACATCAAATCCAAACTCAAGTTTCAGAGGTCTTTATGCATACCACATTTCTCTCTTCAAAAGGCAGATAGAAAAGACAAAAGCTCTTGAGTGGGAGGAAGCAACAGAAAAAGGGAGGAATGTATCAGCTTGCCAAAAATGTGCCACAGCCTCTACAATACAATGTTAATAATTCTGCCTAATGCAAGAGCAATAAAGCTCAGCATTTCATATCCAGAGTCAATCCTTTTCCTATTACTGGACACAAAACACTATAGATTTTTTTTCTGTTTTGTTTTAAGAATGACTCATTTTACTATTCCTTTAAATTGGAAGTTACGATCTGAGGTTTCCAACAACATTTTTTGAAAACTGCTTTCACATGTATGGAACAAAATATTATTTTAAGGACTCTGGGTTGCTGTTTCTGGCTTTATTTCTGAAAGTTTGGACATCATTTTGCACAAAAAAACCCACTGAAGTACAATACAACTTCTTTGAAAAAGTGAGCATAATACAATACTAAACTCCATCATCCTGAGAGCCACTTTGAGAGAAGTTCATCTAAACAACTCAAAATAGACTAATTTGAAGCATATTCTATGCACTATTTGGAGTGCATTTAAACCAGTTCATATCTGGTAAAGAGGAAAGGACAGGTTTTGCCTTGTGCAATTCAGCCATAACCACACTGCAGAAACATCTGATTTCATATCCTGATTTTTATACGGTAAGAACTACTACGCTCGGAGGTAAAATACTTTCAGGAGGAACACTCCACAGATTCTAATGTTTGCTTCACATCTTGGAAGCTGTTGCAATGTCCATACTAGCTATTCAGCAAATAATGGAAGGGCTGCTAAGATCATTTGTAACCCATGGTTGCTTATATTACTAATTTGAGAATTAATCAGATCATGTAATAATACAGTAAGGAAAGCTTGCTTTTCTATTTACTTAGAAATCTCCAGACCTCTGTAATACAAATATTTAACAAATAAAAAATGAAGGGCAATCTCACTATTTCTCTCAAATTCTGAGCTTCTGTTACAAGAATCACCATAATCACAAGCTAACCTTTAGTATCATAATTTCAGAGTTAAATAAAGGCATATAAATCCCATAAAATTTAGCTGCATAATCTGAATTTCAAGTGGGTTACATGTTGACCTGTGTGATCAATTAATTGGATTACCAGATAAATAGAAGCACCTTCTTCTTTCCCTAGTGGACTTCTATTTTCTATTTGTGTCCAGCAGAGATTAGTGTTACACTTAGTACTGCTTGTATTGTACTTATGCCTGCAAAGAAGAATATTTAACAGTATCATCTGCCAGCATCAGAAACTAACAAAGTCAGAGGTAGCAACAAAGGACTAGTTATGGTGACAAATTCCTGCCAACAGTGAATCTATTTTAGTACGGGTTATGACAAGTCAAACATAAGATCAAGTATACAAAAAAAAGAATGTAGGCTAAACTTCCATCATAGAGACTTTCTTGGATTCCAGTTATGCCAGTAAGAAACTGAGGACAAGGTGAATACTGCATGTGGCAAGAGAGAGAATAAATGACCTCCTAGCATACAAGCAGGGAAAGCCCACTGACAGTCCACTCACCATGGCCCCTTCATCTTCAGCACCAAGTGGTACCTACGGTTCAGGTGCCCACACTGTAAGAGAAGCTCATCCCACTCCCACACATGAAAACTGAGTTCTTATATTTTGCTTAACTGACTTCTGAAATAGAAAATTAAGCAACAACTAGGTCATAATCTAAATGACAAAGACTTCAAACTTCTTTTCATCTTTCGCTTTTTTCCTGCTAGATCAAGTAGCTGGCACTTGATACTAGATGAACATTTGTAGCTTACTCTTAGCCACTGAAATAATTTGCCAAGGTATATGAGTAGAATCCAACCTTTAAAGTTTAAAAAATAATGTGAAGTGTGATTTACAGCATAAGCTACAGTTCAAACAAAACATGGACTTGCTACTTTAGGTCTACATTGTGTAAGAAAACAGACACCAAAAGAAATTGCACTGCATCTAATTTCTAACTATAAAATAATTTGACCTCATAAAAGATTTACCATTAGACTACATTGGTATAGTTCAAAATGGTGCAACAAGGGAAAAAAAATGAAGCAAAATGAAGAAAACAGACTCAACATAAGCCTTAACTAAACACCAAGAAGTTAAACATGCAGAGAGTGCATATCTCCATGTCAGAGACAAGACTGGTTACGTTTCAAAGATTACACCTTTCTCTCTTATAAAAAAATCGGAGCTGCTGGGGTGGTGAGTGCAACGACCCCCTAATGCCTCTAAGCTCAATGAGCTCACCATGGTACACTTTTATATAAGCTAACACACATTATCTAAAGAGAAGAATACTTAAGAAGTGCTTAGAGAAAACAAAGAGTTAGACAAAAATTCCAGTACTACTATGGGCCAAGTTCACTAATGACATCTATCCAAAGACTTTTGGACTGCCTGCATAAGCCCATGTACTCAACACTGTACCAGAGTCCTCGCCTCAGACAAAGAGGGAACTCTGTACCTTACTATCCCGACAAGGAATTTCATAAAGGTCAACACTTGGGGTGTGCTTGGCACAAGCAAAGGCCAACTAGCTCAGTATCTGCACTCTAGGCTGAATCACAAACTATAAAGGAGGGGGTCGGTTAGACAATATTCTGACAGAATAGTATTCCAGATCCCACAAAACACTGTTTAAACAGAACTCTGCCTGTGACTCAAACCCTGGGCTAAGACACTCCTCACTAAAAGTCTAAGCATTTAACTTTGCTGTTCTTTTGGGTTTGGGGTTTTGTCCTTTTTTTTTTTTAGCTACTCAGAGTATACTTGGAACAGATCAATTTAGAGATGTGCTAAAACATATTCCACACCACTGAGCTTTACAGAGCTATGGGAACAAATGCTGTGCTCTGCTGATTAAGAAATATTACTCTTTTTAACCCTATTAGGAAGAAGGGATACCACAAGGCAAAGTTTGGGTTGGTTTTATTTTCTTCCAGAGACAGGAAAGTAGTTACAGCAGCTGTATTATCTAAAAGTGGACAAGTCTAAACTTGGGACCCAGTTTTGCACAGCCCCACTGTTTGCAGACTGAATCAACACACAGACAGACTCTCATTAACCAAAGGCAGGCTGAGCTATAGTGCACATATTGTCCCCTGCAACAAAGCCTGGGACTCACCCAAGCAGAGTCAGCCCAAGTCCACAACTCAAAGCCAAGGAGCTACAGAGCCACCCCACTCCCCACCTCCTCCTCGTGCGAGGCAGCCCAGGTGCAGCAGCAGCCCCCCACAGCTCCCCAGCACTGCAAACACGTCAGGAAGTGCTTCCAACATGACCCACACCAATGCTTCAACACGGCAGCACTGAGCTCAGAGCAACCCGGAATTTATATTTTCAGAAAGCATAACCTGCATGTTCAGCCTTTTATTCCATCTGCACCAACACCATCCTTGATAGGGCATAAAAAAAATTTTAAAAAACACCTTTTTACAGTATTTCAATGTGGACAAAATCTCTTCCACTTGGAACTCCATGGTTATGTATAATTTAGGCACTGTAACACAAACCATTGAGAAGAGGTAAAGTGCAATATTGCCAATGCAAGAAATTGTTTTACAAGAGCTGTATAAACTATTGGGAGTCAAATGGTAAATGCTAAATTAAGTCTATGCTTTTCTAGTTTGTGATGTTACTAACACCAACAGCTTTCCCAATAGTTGTTCTGCTAGGTAGACTTTCAGGACTAAATTTAAAACACATTACACTGATTACTAAACTACATTTCACAATTTCCTTTGGATTTGGGCAACATTCTCCCCCAGTTATTAGAACAAACCTTTCCAAGACTTGATCCATTATGCTGAGAGTTTCAAAGAAATTAATGTCTGCCTCCATTCAAACAACTAAAGAAGAAAAGCAGAAACGATTGCTTTAAAGATTGCAGATGTAAGAGAATACTTGCATGTAACTGGAACTCGATACTTTTTGTTGTTATTAACCATTACCAGACCTTATCTTAGTTCTGCTTCATTTGAATATACATTTTTAAGAACACCCAGATTAACCAAGTGAAGGAAACATATGAGAAGTTCAGCCTTTTCTATTCTCAACACCTAAGTTGCCTTCAAGTTTGAGAGCACAACAGAAGAGCTAACGAATAAATACAGCCATTTTCTCCACATTTTTGTCCAGTAGGTCTCTGCTACCTTTCCAGATTACCTTCCTGTGAAGGACAAACTGCCTTCACAACCAGTTACTCCAAAAGGAGAACCTACTTCCCAAGTCTGCATGTTTTAGACTCAAATTCCACTGATAAATTTACCTTTTACAGTATTTGTTTTCCAACAGTGCCAGACGTAAGGATACCAAATACCAAACTGCTTCAGCATCAGCACATTACCCAGTTTCCAGATACATATATTCTTTTCACTACATAACTATTATTTTTCAGTTCTATTTTGTGATGGAATGCTGTACTAAGAATAATACAGAAAACTAATAAACAGCTTATCTAAAGATGGAGACTTCATGTTTGTTTGGTAGCAGTACTAAGATAAGGACCTCTAAAATCATCTTACTCATCCAAAAAGCAAAGCTTTCTTCTTAAAAGTTGTTGTTCAGTTCTTAAAAGGCTAACTTTTTCTTAGTGTTTCTAAAACTCTTTTTGGAGAGCATCGGTTTGCTTTTAGCCTCCTATAGTCAGAATTTTAAAAAACACCAAATACCCTTTAGGCATTGTCAATTGGCACTTGTGGTTCACAACTACATCGTCCCAATAGAGTTGAGGCACAGAAGAGAAACTGGAAATGGCCATTTTTCCATCCCTTCTACCAACTGACCCACAGTTCTCTCTTAACAACCAGGATGAAATTGCCTTCAGAGGAAGGATTCCTAGAGACAAGTCTTCATATTTTAAATCCTGTTAGTTGAAAAACATTAGCCATTCTCAGTCATAGTTATTTTCTGTCTTACCCAGCACTTAACAATTATCTCGTCTGCTTCAGTGGATATATCTTCACTCTCAGCAAAGCCAGACACAGAGGATTTCTGTGTGTTCATCTATTTTAACACAAATTCTAATTGTTAGATTAATCATGAACAGTACTGAATTTGTAAGCATGAAAAGCTTCAGTTGGCATGACTGAACTAATTGCAAAATGAAATTACAGACTTGTGACTTGTCATAACTGTGAGATCCTTCCCTCACTTTTATATCCAGAATTGATTTTAAAAGAATCAGAGTAGACCTTGTGGCTCCAGCATCCATAAAAAAAACCAAAAGACACACAAGCTTTGCCTGTCACCCCTATTTAAATAGATAGTCCTCGCCGTGTACTCAAAACCTCTAATTACTTAATTTCTTGTATTTCTTTTCTCTCCTTGAAGTATCTTTTGAACACACCCTTTTTGTCTTTAGAAACGACTGTATTCTTTTAGCCCCTGAAAATGGGGGGAAATAAAACCAAAGTTAAAATAAGATCATGGGAGGACGTACAGACTTGTCCTACACCTACCTCACCAGGACCACTGCCTACGTTACCGCAGCGTGGGACCCCAGAGCCCTGGAACAGCAAGAGCTTTAAAGCAACACACCCATCCCTCACGCTGTGAGGCACTCTTAGGTGCACACACCACCATCTCTGTGCTAGGAAAACCTCAATGAAAAGGAATTGTGCACTGACTTCTCTAGTGCTTCCGAAGGGAGATCTTCACCTGCACAATTCAGTCAGCCTGTAGGTTAGCAACCACTGTGAAACCAGAACCTGATCTTTGACCTACAGCAGCAGCAGGCAGCAAAGTCCTCCTGAAAACACTTGTGGGAATGAGAAGGGTGCTGTTCTAAAGGCACAAGAGCTGGAAGCCATACCCAGGTAAAAGCTTCTTCTCAAGCTCTGACTGCTTTGAGCAAGCATGCCACAAGCAGAAAGAAGCAGGAAATGTTGTTTCATCTACTCAGTATGAAAATGTGCCTTTCCAGGATAAGATCTGTCCTTTCAAGTTTTCAACAAGTTTTAAGCTTTCCTGCTTGAAGAATAATGGAAAACCAGGTTTGACAAGAAGAAAATTAAATTTATTCATTATCAAGTTTTACGAAAGAAGCAGAAAAAACCTTTAAATATGAATTATGAAAATGTGAACTTCATGCAGACTATTTCAGAATCAAACAAAAGCTGCTCTCTAGAAGCCTCACACAGTGTTTTCCACTAGTATACATTCTCACTTTGAACTCTCAGCCTTTTTCCTACTTCACTTTCTGTTAAACTCTTCACTTTGAAGCAAACCTGTTCATATTTATAGTGTAGAGCCTGTTCTTAGGGAAGTTTCATTGGAACAGTTGCAAAGTCAGAATCTGAAATAACTGCAAGTCAGAAATAAACCAGCTGGACAAAGCTAGCCAGACTGAAGGCAACTCAAAGACAATTCATTCTCACTCCATAATTGAAGAAAATCAAATTAGTTACATAAGTAATCACTTCAGGAGGGAGAATGTCAGCTAATAACTTGCATTATCAATCACTTCCATTACCCTAACATCTCCTTTGTATTAAATAGTGCTCAAAGGCATCCATTATTTATAGTTTTCCTCAGGCTCAGACTTCTCTCTGCAGCTCTCTTCATAAGGTATATCTGTAGGATTATCTCCACACCTAAGCATAAGTCTCACACTTCATTTCTACCCAGGCCACTCTGACACCTGTCAGCAGAACACCAGTGCCCATGTACAACCTATTTCACAAAGATGAAGGCATCAAGGAATTAAAAAAAAAAATAACAAACCTGTTCAGAAAACAATGCAAGAGTTGTTTGCTGAATTCAGAAGAAATTTTGACCTTAGGCCCCAGAAAACAGGGACAAAATACCTGATTCTGCTTTACCTGGCATAGATAAAGCCTCTGATTTTAAAAACCTGAATGTCTGTCTGTACATAGAGATTTATAAACTACTAGAACAACTGATAAAGGGTCTCTGTAAGTACAGAACACCCATTTTTTGAAGACACAGTAATACAAATAACCCCTCATTTCTTTAGGCATAAAAATAAGAGTTGTGCCCCCCCCACACAGCTTATTGGATCAGCTTTAGAACATTAACACACAGGAGAACTGGATCTCCAAAAAGAGCCAAATCACAGCTGTGCCCAGCAAGTTGTCAATTTAGTGTCACACCCCAGAATGCAGGGGGTAGGGAGAAAAGTACACACTCATTGCTCACAACTGACCATCCCTAGTACAACTTCTACCCAAATGATACCCCATCAATGAATTAGTAACACTATCAAATTTAGAGGCTTTTAAAACAAAGAGCAGGAATAGATTCCAGTGTTTAAATGGCAAAAGCACCTGGGCTTTATAATGGCATACACAGTTCTGCATCCACAGTAAAATGGAACTGACAACAGTTAAGTTGGGAGGTTTGGGGCAAAGTTAATTTTAATAAAATCAAACTGTACATAATCCCATTAAGATTTTTCTAGATCAGATGTCCTCATCACAGAACTAAACAAACTGGGAAGCAACATGTTTCAAACTCTACTCTTTTACTGCCTATTTAAAGTCAGACTTGCACACAGCAAAGTTCAATCACCATGCGTTAGAGAAACAGGAGAATTCAGACTAGAAGTCAGAAAATTCCACAGAAATGGTAAGGATAAAGTACTGAAGTATGGCTGAATAAACACAGCAGGCATCTTCACCAGGAAAGCAGATCAAAGTACACTTAACATTTACTTTCTTCTCCCAGGTTATATGGAGCATGCAAGTTTACTTCAAAATAACTTTAAAAAACAGTGATTACTTGGCATTTAGCATCATGGAGCACTACAAAAAAGGTGGCTGGAGCAGACTGAAATTAAACACTTCCTCCTACCCAAGTAAACTTCATGAGTCTATAATCACACAGCATTTCTTTCATGGCTAAAATTCTTTAGCTCTTCCAAAAATACAAGGTGTTTGCCTCCCTAATAACTGGTCCATCTGATGAATTTTCCAACTTAATTGGAATCATATATAGTTCAGGTTTCCTTTAGAAAGGTTATTTAGGTTATTTAGAGTTAACAAATTTCTTTTTCTAAAAGCAGTACTCTTGGCAGATTTTGGGGACTAACAGCCTGATAATTAGCTACAATGTTACCAGTGCAGATGTGTGTACCAGGTCCTCCTACAGCCTTTTGCTAAGAAGGTAAGTGGTAGTCAAGGTTCAAAGGCACTGACTTGATGCATCACTTACCCAGAACACAGCACCAGAGTGACCACGTTGCAGCTACAGCTCGTAACAGGTCAGATACAGTGAACTGATGGTCCTACATCTTTAACAAGTGAAATATGGAATTTTACAGATTGTACTGAACAGTTGAGGCAAGTGGCTGCACCTGCGCTCCCTGGTGCCTCAGGGTTTCAAGGTGAGAAATACAACGTAGCCTTTCTGAAAGCAAGAGATGATTAAATGAAGACATTTCAGACACTAACATATAAATGCTTATTTCCATTAGAGCATCTGTCTCAAAAAATCAATGTTCAGAGCTCTCTGTAAGAGGCGGCTCCTGAAACAAACAAGGTTTTGTAGGCAGAGCGCACAGACAAGAGCTGCTTCTTCCTTCCCCTGAGAGGCAGAAAGAACAGTCAGCAATGGGGTGAGATGAGAAGAGACATTACAGGACCACAAGCAATAAGCTTCTTCCTCTCACAGCCTCAAGTTTGCCATTGCTCAAGGTTCTGCATGAGTAAAGTTCTCTAATGGATCTGTTCTCATGCAAGCTCAGCACTTGTTCCCTGTAATCCTGGCTGTGCAGTTCACCACTACCCACATAACACCAACCTGCTGCCATCTGACCCAGCAGCCCTCATCTAAAGCAAAAAGCCACATACGCCAAGTAAGAGTATGTGCATCCATAGGCTAAAGGGGGGGAAAGGGGCCACAGTGCCCAGGTCAGTCACCACAACTTCCACCATCCTCTCCTCTTTGAGAAGGGGCCCTCACAACTGGGCTAGAAGGCCATGAATGCCTTTGGCCCAACTCTCTAGACCAGTGCATTCTTCATTACTTTTTTTTGGAATGAGGAACACCTTCAAAGCGATGACATAAAACACCTTTCCCTCAAAAAAAAGGTGAAACACTGTAGTTTTTCAAGGGCAACCTCTTTTTTGTTTATTACTTTATACAACTTGGCCTCTCAAAACACACAGACAACTTCTTTTGCTCTGCTATCATCTCAAAAATCATCAGCATGCCACTTCCAGATGGAAACAGAGCTAGGTTAAACCATCTGTAAATTATCTTCTCTATTCCCTGCACTGGAGAACGTAAATTATGACTCATTCCCATTTAAAACCAGTCTGCAGGGGGTGGCTGTACCAACCCAACCACCCTGTGGTCCCCCCCAGTTCCCGTTCTTCCTTAGTCAGCATTTGTCAGACCACTTGGAGACAATCCAGCTCACCACAGCAGCAGAAAATACTCACCTTGAACTGGTTTTGTTGAATGATTATGGTTTATGAGAAAGTCAAATACAAAAGACACAGCAGAAGCACACAACGGACAGTGAGAACAGTTCTTCCAGTGGCAGCAGTTGGGTTAAGAATTTATGAGATATCCGGGGTCATCCTCAGACATCCCCAGTAGTGTAATTGCCAGGATCAGAAATACTTGTTAGTGAACAGGACTTGCTTGGGAAACACATTTTTGAGCTAACAGCTCATACCCTTGTGTCTGTTTCTCTGAATGTCATAACACTGTCTAGAGGCACATCTATCAGACGTATGTTAGAAGGAATAAAGCATCAACCACAGAAATGTTTTAAACTTCCACAGAGGCTCACAACCATAAATCCCAAGGGTTATAAGCTAGAAAGTAAGAGGACTTGAGTCTAGACTGTGTCTTAGTTTCTACACTGAGCAGTAAATATCCTTTCATTTCACAGAAATTCTTCCATTCCTAACTTTCCACCATACACCACACACAGGAGAACCAAAACACGATTCACTTGGAGTCTGGCAAGCCAAGAACCTAAATGTTAATAGCGAAAAATTTAAGTCTTTTGGATTTAACCCTAAATAATCTAACAACAAATAGATCTGTAGAACAAAATAAAAATTAAGATCTGGTGAGTTTGCCTTCCACTACCAGAACCTGCATCTTTTGCCTTGAAATTTCTATGGGAAGAGATGAAAGAGAATAGGGGAAGAGGGAAAAGAGGATCCATGAACCAGTTTCCTTCTCAACAAACCTGTGCTGCACCATGAATCATTTTAGTTTGCAAAATCAGCAAAGAATTTGCAATTTTATTCAACATCCCTTGCTTCCTGTGTACCACAAGAATTCTATTTTGAACAAGTCCTTCACATCGGATTTACTTCACTGATTTCACAGAATCATAGAAACTGCTACAGCCCTGCCTCTTCCCCTTTCTGATAATCTGAATTGCTGATATTCAGATGTTCCATTAGTCTCATTTAAAAAAAATGTTCTGCTACCTGCTTAAAGACACACAGTGATCTAGACTTACTACAGAATAAAAGTGAATTTTAAGCATACAAAACTAGTCTGATCACCTTTCACATAAACCCTGAGTCGTATTTCTATTCCCAAACAGATGAGTCATTAAAACCTTAAATAGATGAGAAGAACTTCCCTAATTTTGCTCTGGACAAGACTGAGAGTAATGAAATATGTTACAATCTAAATAGTAATCACCTCACACATTCTCCATGCATCTGAACCTAAACTATCAGTAGATTATTAATATATCAACTCCAATAGGAAATTATAATATATGTAATGTCAGAAATAATATACATTAATGACAGTTCTGTTGGTTAAGTCCTTTACAAATGTTATTGGGACTAAAGACCTGTGGGGAGGATATGGGAACACAATTTCCTATCTTTGGAAAAAGAAAAACAACTTCTGAAGTGCATGAAAGAGTTAGCATTAAAACCCAGGAACTTCTGTAACCCAGTTCCAAATTTAAAACAGCAGATAATGAAGTCCCCAAAGTAAACACAGAATTATGCCATACTTAATTTAATACAGTAATGCAGCTTGCTTTAGCACCTACGCATAAATGAGATTGATCTCCATACACTCTATACCAGGATTGCTAAGGGAACATTCATTTTCTTTTTAAACAGCACATTGAAGCTAAGTAAGTACTCACTACTGACACCTGACATGTCAAACAAACTGTGTGTTTGTTTTTAAAAGATGAAAACAACACGTGGTGATTCTGAGAAAAAAAAATAAAAAACAAGACCATCCTTGCTACATCCCTAAACTAATCACTGTTTTCAGTCATGATGAGATGCCCAAAAGAAGCAAGAGCTAAGAATTACCAGAATTCAACAAACTCATTGCTTAGATCTCAAGGGCTATTAAGTCCTGAGTAGAAGGGCTGTTCACAGTTCCATGTAAACAGCTGTGGAGAGAAGCAATTCCCAGCATATTTCACACTGATATCATCCCCCAATTTATGAAACAAGAATATCCCAAAACTTAGGCCTGCAGCTTTAAGCCAGCATTGTTCAGAGCCTCACAACCATACACATGCCTTATAAATACTGCACCACATGGCAAACCAAGGAAAGTGAGGTGTAAAACCACAATTTTTGGTCATAAACTACTGGCAATATCTACAAATGCCAGACAGTATATCTAAAATCAAGTTCTGGAAGACAGAATTAATTCTAACCTGAATTTCAAAATATGACAGCTATAGACATTTTACACCTATCACTGAACACCAGGCCTCAGGATTTGGGGGTGATACACTGCAAGGCTGGCAGGTGCCAGTCCCTTTCCACTGAAGAAACTGGGACAACTCAGAGTAGATTGATCTAATACCTCTGTACAGAATTAGACCAGATGTAATGCCATCTCAAAGAGATGAGTCAACAAATCACTAGCTATTTCACAAAGATAAAGGCAAACCTAGCTGCAACTGATCAGTTTTTATACTGTGATGTGTCTCACAGCAAAGATACACATTAGGAAGCTGAAAGACTGTCTTTGAAAGAGGAAAAGAACTTCACGCAGCATTTACCTAGACCAAACGCTGAAGCAGTAAACTGAACCATAAGCAACCATTTACAGTGTAAAACCCACATTTAAGACTGAATAAGCATGTTTGTACATTTCTAAATGTAACTGGAGCCAGAGAATGTGTGAAGGAGAACAAAAAATCCAGTCCCATCGCCTAGCTCTGTAAAAGAAGTATTTACCATTCTTCGTAGAAAATCTCAAGGAAGGAAGATTTTGGGACTACTTTTTTTCCTGCTAAGGTAACATTAGTGAGATAAACTGTATATTCTTGATCTCCACATAACTTATATGAGCATCTGCCCACATCTTGCCCACACCAATTTGTTCCACTTGCCACTTCATCTAATGCCATGAAAAGCAAGACATCCATTTAGTTACTACTCTCTACTTGTGGTTATATGGCTGAACAGCCTTTACTTGCAGAAACCCCTACTTCCAGGGCCATTAGGTGAGGGGGCCCTAAGTCTGGTCACTAGACTGTGACACACTACGTGAGGAGCAAGAGGCAAGGCAGTGAGCAGAACCCAGCTGGTTCAAACAAAATCTTGGCATCGACCAGAAGCAGACAGCAAGGCAATGTGACAGTACTCTGGAGATGGAGTGTCACTGATGGATTTGAGATGTGTTCTCATCTCTGAAACCTCGGTCCTGTAACAAGACAATCAGCAGCTGGCTGCTCACATAACCAGACCTACAGATGCTTCTAAGCTCCTAAGGATGGAGCCATCACTACCTGTGCCACAGAAATCATTTATGCATCCAGAAGTAACTCCAGGGAAGAGCTCCCGAGTGCATAATCTTCATCTCAGGTGGGATCTTTCGAGGGTGAGGGAGGCAGGCAGGCAGGACCATTTCCAAAATGCACTATGTCATAGTTACATCAGCTGTACGCACCGGATCCATGTCACTTCCCTTTAGCAACAGCACAGCCCCTCTGCTTGTCCTCCCCCACCCAAAGCTCCACAGCTAGTGCTTGTAGAAGTGAAAACAGGGACTGGTCCTGCTGAAAACAAACCTGGAAAAAGGAAATTGTTTTTATCGTTTATTCAATTCAAGAAAGGAATATACAAACAGTCCCAGGATACTAAATGGCAATTCAGAAGCACAAGAAGCTTAGCTGCCATCAGGCAGGAAAGGAGAGAAGTCATGATCCAGCATCTCAGAAAATTCCAGGATACATCACATTCAAAAAGTTTCTTACCGCTGAATACATAATTCCATTTTTTTTTTTTTGTCTGAAATGCAGGAGATGAAAGAGAGCAATACGCTATCAAATCAAACAAATTCCTGCAGGTGAGAGAAAATATCCAACAGAAAGCAAGACATTTTTTGAAAAACTTTTTTTTCCCTAACCAAGTGATGCTACTCACTCAGAGCAAAACACAGCAATATATTATTAAGAAATTAAAGCAGAAAATTGAGGAATAAGGAAATTAAGACAGAATCAGAAAGATTGTCATCCTGGATTTCCTCAAAAATAATTATTTTTATCATCTACTTCTTTATCTTCCCTAGGATTTCCAAAACATGAACAGAATTTCCACAGCTCACAGGATATTTGGTGTATCTACCTCAGCACTGCCCGCTTCAGAAGAAAGGAAGAACTGTATCCACAGTAGCAGAACAACAAATGAACAGTTCTTAAATTAGTATATGGTAGAGGTGGGGGTTTTTTTCCCTGCCTGAATGATAAACATTCTTTACATTGTATGATTTTCAGAATTGGATCCTTACCTTCAAATCAGCAAATACTGTAGGCAGACAAAGCACGTTGTCTTTTCGAGTCACAGTTATGCTCCTGGTCTGTGCATGGACAAGATGCTGAACACTGTGGATATGAGTGACTACTTTGAGAACAAACTCTTACAGGCAAAGTACAGCATGAATTAATTATGCACAGAACAACTTATTGCAACTGAAAATAAAATTTAAGTACAGGACCATATCTGAAATGTGAAGTAATGGATATGAACCCATATTATGTCAATAAAGGTCATGTCTGAAAAACAAATTCTGTACTTCTAAGAGCAAGGAAACTTTTTGACAGTACTAAGAATATACCTCTTTAAAGGGGTGTACCCTACCTCTCTTGACAGCAAAGAAATTCTCATTTACTTTGTTTTTACAGTTTGTGCCAAGCCAATCTTACAATGATAAATAAACCATATTGAACATTAGTATGATGCACCTACCCAAAACATATGCAGGGATTTTGACAAAGCATTCAGTGACTGTCTTCTATTTGCCAGCTGCATACACTAAATCCAAGACATAGCTTAGATTATACATAAAATCAGCTATGAAAAGGTTGTTAGAAAACTATTTTTTAGATACTTTCAGAAAATATCCTACCAAAAAGATACAGGCCAACTGAATTGCAGTCCTTCATTCCCTTGCATGAAGCTGGCTTTCTGCTACCAAGCTAGGACAAACACACTGGACTGCCCAGTTGCTCAAAGACTGAGCAGCTTTTCACAGGCTGCTTACTCGACATAGGAAAATCCACGCATGGCACAGGTGAGAGGCACTTTAAACTAACATATGGCCTCTGACAAATTCATGTCATTTAAAAAAAGAAAGAGGAAACAATCCTCATGTGTAAATATATATATACATACAACTATCAGGACACTATTTCACAGCTACCCTGTGCAAATCCAGTTAAAGGAAGAACACATTATATGAGATGCTTCTCACATAGACACTGTAACCTACAGAAAAATACTAAACTTTATAGACACAAACAAAATTGGACATCAGTATTAAACGCTGACAATGTTCAAGATCTGTTAATATGAGAGCACACAATTAATCCTAACTATTAACTAGATTACTGGTAATTCAACTGGGGGGGTGGGGGGAGGAAAGAAGCCCCACAAAGCCACACTATTAGCAAGTATCTGCTAAAACACAAATAGCAAAACCAATATCACAGCCACTGAATCCTGTAAAATCTGGTTTATGTAAGACCTTAAACTAGACGATCTAATTCTCATATATGGATTTTCAGACCGGGTTAGGAGATTTGATGCACAGGTGATGTACATTTCAACCTGAAATGCAATGACTCAACATAAATGCAGACTCTGCACTGATCAGAAATACAAGGGAGAACTTGCACAGGAATCCCAGCCCAGCACAAAGCACTAAACCTTGACTAGTACCAACCTAATGATGGGTAAATTCTTTCTCAGACTTTTTAGACCAGATTAAGCTTCGCGGGCTCTTTGGAAACAGTGTCACATCTCATTCTTTTAAATAAAAAATAGTCAGCAGAAATACCATGTTAAGCAGACTTTGACAATAAAACAGACAGCCTTAAAAATGTATATGCTTTACAAAGGTATATTAGTAAGGCAAGGGAAAAGGCTGAAAAATTCATAAGTCCCACTGCTGAGACAAGAGGCAGTCACAACCCTCAAAGAGTAACCTATACAGCTCTGTAACCCTGCAGTTACAGCCAACTGTACAAACCAAACTAAAAATTGTCTTTTTATAACAAAAAGTACCCACTGCTTTTTTTTTCCCCACAGAATTTAGGGCATTAATTTGAGTAAGAAACAAATATTAGAGGGAAAAAAAAGCAATTAAGTTTCATGGGACTACGTTATTTGGCTCTTCACATAAACTGGTCTAGTGCAACCGAGTTCCAGAAAAAAACATCCAAGAACAAAATTAGAAGTTTACTGTTAAACACATTTGGAAGGCAGGAACACAGTTGCTTTTCCTTCATACTGTGGGAAAATATAAATCCAACACTTTCATCATTAGTTACTAAACAAAAGCTAGACCCAGCCTATATTAACTGTGAACCAAGTTTCTATTTGTGTCATTCCTCCATATGGGGAACAAATTCCCTCACATGTCTCCACAGATTTCTACTTCAGCAGTTGATGAATTAATGCCTTTGAAAGAAGACTATCCTCACTCAAGATCTTAAGTCAACACACAAAGGTATCAGTAACTAAAGACCCAAGCATTTACCAGCCACTCAGCATTACAAGGCAAACTGAGTAACTAGGGGAGTTTGGCACTTCTACACTCAGTGGTGCCCATCAGCAAACCGCACAGCCTTAGACAAGACAAGGTATCTCTGGTCCTGGTGGATTACAGAAATAAGCTTCTTTAACAGTCTAAAATCAGTTCACCGCTGAGAGTGGAGCCTCAACACGGGCCTGAAGTGCATTAATGAAGTTTAAACAACATTAAAAGTAGAAGGAAAGAGTGATCCTTGATGTTTGGAGTTTCTTCCCCAGAAAAATAAACTGATTAAGAGTGGTCACATCCAAATTTAGAACGGCTAGCACGCAGTAAGAGTGGTTCTTGCCAAGTACATGTTTTTTGTTAATAGTCTCAGCAACACTTGTAGCTCTTAGATCAGTGAAGAAGGCCAGGCCAATGACCAAGTACATGCCTATAGAAAGCAGTTCTGACAAGTAAACTCCCCAGGTAAACCTAAAGCACCACTTACAATCCAATTCACCAGGAAGGTCCAGTTTGTTGTTTCCCAGAAAAGGAAAGGTAACCAGAAAAAGATTCCGAACAGTTTGGTCAAAGTCTTAACACAGTGTATTTGAAACCACAGTTTCACTAAGAGGCGTAACAAATTTGCTTCTGGCTTCGGTATCAAAACCCATGAGCAAAATCTCAAAAATCCTAGATTCAGTACTCAAAGCCAAAAGCTTGTTTCAGATCCCCAGACTCTGAAATTAATGTCTTCACATTCTCCTCAAGAGCACCTTTACATTTGGCACACATATTCCTTTCAAGCAATTTCTCACACACAAATCAATTTGTCCTGACACACTTTCAGTCAACTCTGCAGAAACAGGAGTTAGTATCCAGAAACATCTTTATACCATCACATCTGGTAATTACTACTACAGAACACCAGGACTCCACAAAGAATCACTATGCAAGACAAATGCCACACATAGCAATTCAAGCTTTCAAAGCTATCTTGTAACAACACACTTCAAGGATTCTGGATGAATGTCTAACTGCAGCTACACACAACATGACGCCATTTATACTTCTAAACTGGTGTCTGGCAGTTGCAAGTCTTGGTCAATAAAAATGAAGGGAAAAAAAGAAAACAAACCAAAACAACCCCAAGCAAACAAAAAAACACACAAACAAACAAAACAAAAAAAACCCCTCCTGCACAGTGGTACAATCTTCCTGATCTTGCTTGTTATGAAAATTTTCTTCTTTCTGATGCAACATCTGCTTTAACTATACACTATAAAGAACATAAGTTCAAAATGAGCATTTGAGGGATCCCACCCTTAAGATGAGAAGAAATCCTCTTCCAGACACAGCTGTGTCAGTCTGAGGTTACTGTGCTTAGCATACCCCTAGTTCCGTGTCCTCCACTCATTGCTGTTACCACCCACATCAACACGCCAGCTGAGAGGAATGGAAGAACACTCTCCTATTTATTTTGATTTTCATCAGCCAAGTCAGCTTAAACCCATTTGCTATAGGTCTTTCTTAGCCCACATCATGCTGATGGAAAGGTACGGTTCCAGAAACGCTCAAAGAAATGTCATTCAGAGCTACTACAGCCCTATCTCCAACACCACTTCAACCTAAGGCCCATTCCCACCCCCTGACCTGGATGATCAGCCAGTTCAGAAATATGATCCAGCCAAAATTCAACAAAAAAAAAAAAACCCAAACAATTGATTACTAGCCTGATTAACTCCCTCACTTTGCTTAACTCACAGCCACAAAGGCTTCCTTGCCAGCACAGGAAGATGCACGGTCAAGAAGGAGACAGGACCACCAGAGCTCCAGTTTAAGCAGCCAAGTTTCTTGACAAGCTTAGGCAAAACTAAAATAGAGCTGCTTCAGCAAAGAGCAGTCACAGCCTCCTCCTCCTCTGCAAGCAATAACATTTGTACAGCCATGAAGTCAGTTCAGGCAGTCGATCCAACTGAAGCTTAACATTTTTCTGTACGACCATTTTCAGCTGGATCAGCAAAGAAAGACTAACAGGGGAAAACAGATCCTTTTGGTGAAAGCACCGGCAGAAAAATCAAAGCTGCTCTGGTGGTAATGCAATAATACAACTGCAGAGGACATGTCAAGTCCTAGCTTGATTGAATTTATGCTTGGTATTCTGAAGAAAAAGAAAGGCAATATGCTCCAATTTCACTTATTAAAATCACAAGATCAATTGAGACTGAACAAGAAATCTGTAACTTTAATATACGTTCACTGATCAAAATAAACTCCAAAAGCAAGACTAAGGCCATGATTTCACATTAGTTTAAACCAAGCTTGCTTGATACGCTGGCAAAACAAATAAAAATATAAATAAACTTTTACCCCTCCCCTAACAAGAACAAAGTCAGTAGAGTGTCAGATAAGTGCAGTAAGTAGGATAGAACTCCAAAGTCATCAATTACACCAGCTTAGGCTGCCAGTCTCTTACCTGATAAGATTCTGCAAAACATCTTTTCTAGAGTGCAGAAGATTTAATTTCTATAGCATTAGAGCAAATAATTTTTCTCCCAATGTTACCCAGCTCCATCAATATTACTAGTGGAATAAAACCAGCTATAGGCAGAATTCAAGGATGCTGCACACTGCTGTAATAAGCTCTCACAAACACACAATTAAAAAATCTGTTACAATATGTTTTTCCCAACAGCTCCTCTTCCTAGGGAGGGAAGCACTTTTGCAAGGACTTTCACTATAATTTCAGAAAGTTTTTATTCCACCACATTCATTATGATAGGAAAGAAAATTACTTGCAACTCATTCTGACACCCAGCAGCAATAGCAAACTACTAAATGTGAGACTTAGAGGTCTGGCAAGTTTTAAGAGCCCAATGTGGCTTATTGGTTTGGGTTTTTTTCTTCCTAAATGCATACTGCTGTCAAGCTACTAACGCAAAATCAGAAGATTTCACAACACTCGGTTGAGAAGATAAACAAACTTGTCTGCTCTGTCTAGTTTACATGCGCCTTCACTTTTCACACATTTAAGCTAACTAATAAATGCAGGAAAGTAATTCCCAGGATGAAAAATAAATCTTCTGCTAGTAAGGATTCAAACGGCTGATCTGAATTGCATTTCACATGTATACTTTAGGAAAAAGACAATCTTTGATGTGTTATGTTTAGAGCTCTGTAAATCTAAATTTTCACTGAGGTTTAAAAACAACACTTTATGAAATTATAGACTAAAAAGATTTTACTGTAGGATAACTCAGGGTACCAAGAGTGTTCAAATCACAGGCAAGGATGAACACACCTCAAATTCATTGTTTTGGATTTGATTCACATTTTTATTTCTTCTCTAAGACTTTTGCTAAGGGGAAAAAAAACAGCATTTCCACAGAGAGTTGCCAAGAGATGAAGAAATGGAAAACACTCAGTGATGAACAGAAAAACAATACTGTTTCTCTATGGTAACTATTAACTTCTGCATAATCATAAAGACCATTTTAAGAGTAACCATAGATCAATAAGGCAAATAGAACTGAGTCAGAAAGCCACTTAAATATTTACATTTTTTGTTACAAGTCATACCTAGAGTATCACTGTAGCCAAAGAGAATGACTGTGCCTTCCATTTTATTCACTCTCCTCATTCAGGAGCCTATCTGGAGATGCAGAATGATCAAAAATACAAAACAACAAGAGAGCAAAACAAAACAAAACCTCTTAAATGGTACAAATAGACATTGTTGACAGCTATAAGCATCCCCTACTCCGGACAGCTGAATTACGAAATATTGACAACATAGAAAACACAGCAGCACACAGAAAACCTCCCTTATCATTTCATAAACCATTAATGAGCAGGTTACATAAATCTACTGGACCGAAGGAGTTGTAGACCCGAGCTGCTGCAAGACATTAACTCTCCTCTGAGGGATGCATCATTTCACTCTTGCAGACCGTTCATCTCCGTGAGTGCAATAACAGGAGTTAAGCGCATTCCGAACAGGAGCTGCATTTTAACCCTTCGTGACCCAGCGAACACGGAGCGAGGCGATGCTCCCCGGGCCCGCCGCGGCCCCCGCCCCGCACGCTGTTGCTCGTCCATCCCTCCTGCGCCCGCAGGACGGGCCGAACCCGGCCGGCTGTTCCTTTGTGCAGCCTGGCGGGCTGCCGCACACGCACGGAGGCACCGGCCAAGCCACGAACCGGGTGAAAAGAGACGAGCCCCGCTGCTCACGGGGGCCCTTTCCCCTACAACTCCCGCTGCCAGACCTGGTCGTCAGCGCCATCGCCTCAAAGCCTCGTCCCGACGCCTCCCGAACTTCACAGCGCGCCAGCCCCAGCTGAGACGAGGCGGCGGATTTCGGGGAAGCCCCTACTTCCCGGAGCCCCCACTCGCTCCCACGGCCGCGCAAGGGCCGCAAGCGATACAAAGCGCCCGGGAGCGGTCGCGCCGGAGGGACCCTCTGACGGAAACCTGGCCGGGATTCAAGGCCTAGGAGAGACCGCAGGCACAGGCAGCCCCGGGAGAGCCCCAGGAAGCGGCGCCGCCCTGGGGGTCCCTCCCTCGGGCGGGCGGCTCGGTGCTCCCCGCAGGGCCCTTCGGTGCCGCGGCTGCCCCCCGCAGGCTCCACCTGCGCCGGCCCCCGCCCCACCGCACCCGGGGGATCGCGCCCCACCCCACCGCCCCCCCAC